>AYEL01083045.1:0-70743 GCA_000484575.1 Olivierus martensii | reverse complement strand
TTATAAAATCATTTTTATTTTTTCCAATTTTAAAATCCTACTGCGACTTAAATTCGAAGTAATACGGTATGTGAAAACAATACATAAATTGTAAATTAGCGCTAATTAAGTTTCAGAGTTCCAGCTAACGAACGCCGACGTCTACGTTAAATAGATTTAACTGTTCCGCGTTAAAATCGAGGTTATTTGGGATTAATTGTTTGGGCTTTAGAGATATTTTTTCAGGGTGAATTGGGGCCCCAAGAAGCTCGGGGCCCCCCCGCACCGCGGGGTCTGCTGACCATCAGCTACGCCACTGCATGCAACACAGTAATCGTGACATGTATTGTCCGTCCAGCTTAGCCGCGACCATCAACTCAAGTACGCATGCGCTAACTGAACGAGTCCAGTGACAAAATAGAAATGACAGCTTCACACGTGGATGTTTTCAAATGCAAGATAACTGAAGTTGAATGGAAGTTTATTGTAATGTCGAATGCTAAATGATTAGTTTCAACGTTGGAAAATAGTGTATTATACTACTACTACTACTACTACTACTACTACTACTACTACTACTACTACTACCACTACTACTACTACTACCACTACTACTACCACCACCACTACCACCACTACTCCATCCATCATGATACCGACTGCGACTCTCCCTTTTGCGTTTGGACTCATCCACTTTAGCTAGGCATGGCTTTCATGGACAGACAATAGGTCTTCACTTGCATGAGCTTGTATGGATGTGTTTCATGTACAGATGCATACATGAGTCAATCAGTATGAACTATTTAAATGTGATACAGATACAGTATTTTATTATATTTGTTGATCAAGATTCTTTAATTACAACTACATATTATAAACTTTTATAATTTATTGTTTTCTTAGTAATAAAGAGCCAGTTAAGAACCTAATACATATGTATCTAAAATTAGATTTAGGAATCTGTAGGTATCTCGACTTATGTAATTTTCGACAAACATTATGCTTCCTGGTCCCACATATTATTTAACTCCAGGGTATTATTATAAGGGGAAGATGAAGAACAGTGAGACACCACAATTTTGAAATGTTTATTGCTGATTATCCAGTGGTGCTATCCGTTACAAAAAGCTGCAATTTATCTTTATACATCCCCTGATTTGCAAATAGCTGCCCTGTGCTGAAGCTTGGTTTTGGAGCATCAGTTGGAAAGTCATAAGGCAAGTAAATTTTTGGTCATGTACTTCTGCCCATGTGGCTGGATAAGTATTTGTCAGGTAAACATTGCAGTGATGCTGTCACAAACAATGGATGACGTACTTATTTTGTCAGTTGCCATAGTTTTCTATCCAGAATATATAAGCATTATCGTAATATATATATTATAAGAATATATATCATTT
Organism: Olivierus martensii; assembly: GCA_000484575.1. Classification (NCBI taxonomy): domain Eukaryota; kingdom Metazoa; phylum Arthropoda; class Arachnida; order Scorpiones; family Buthidae; genus Olivierus; species Olivierus martensii. Next base: position 69,364 of record AYEL01083045.1, on the reverse strand, counting down.
TCCAAAATGGCAATTGAAGTCCATATGGGGGAACATTGAGACAGTCGCTGTTGGGGTACAATGGAACTGTTTCATTGTATCCCAATAATATTTTTGGTAATTATTCTAGATTCAAACATTTGAAAAAAATTTTATTTTAAACAAACAATTTTTCAGATGCATAAATTTCCCCAGCATTAATTTTAATATAATTTTCTTGTAGTTGAAAACATGCCTCAAAATCAAAAGAGGAAGACAGTTATTGCCACTTTTTCTGATAAAACATTCAGGAATCAGTTCATATGGTGATAGAGGAAGGGATGAGTGTAAAAAAAAAGCATCAAAAATGAAGCTTGTATTAGATGGAGATATATTCAGTATTATCCGGATATATTTGATATCCTAAATTTAAAACAGATCCGCACACAAGAATGAGACCAAGATATGTCATGAAAAAAATATTCACTGAAGAACAAGAAAAATCACTTGTTGACTATTTACTCCATGATTGGCTATCATTGGTAAAAACAGCCAAAGTATCTAAAAGAAGCAATAATGGCTTTTGTCTTAGTGCATCCCATTTGCTTAGGGCACAGTAAGACATGGAAGGTTTTTTGCAAAATAAAATGCTTGTATTTGCATTTTGTTTTTTGTATCCAAATATTGCTAGTAGTCAATAAAGATATGGTTGTGTGATACTGAAACACTGAAATGAAAATGCAACTGTAAATATTCAGAATATGACCTATATTTTTTGTCTCTCACTATTCCCCATCTTCCCTTATATATTTTTTTTCATATAAAAATAAAATTTGAAAATAAAGAAAAATTAATAAAGAAATTCAAATCTATTAAGTACTTTTCAAGAATTTAGATAAATTTTGAAACTTTAAATTTATATAAAGTTAGATTATTATTTGATTAAGTTTATAAATGTTATTTTAATTATTATAATTTGATTTATTTGACAAATTTTTTTGTAGGAAGATGAATTCTTATTTAGGAAAAAACCTTTATTTTCAATTGTTTTGAAACCAGGAAATATAGATAGCAAAATATTTGAAACTATTCCAGAAGAAAAAGATTTTGTTCAGTGTTTAATCGAAGTTTATGAAATAGGCAAAAAGAAATTTCAACAATTTCAACTTCTTTCCAATGATTCTTTATTTGATTATTTTCTGAGGTTTGTAACAATATGATTTTCATATGGCAAATTTTAATATTTGTAGGAGTTAAGTTTCAGAAAGTTGTAGTGATTATGACAAATGCAAATATGAAATCAATACTTATGAGAAAATGTAAATTAGATTTTTTCACTTCAGCAATTTTTTTAACTAAAAATTGCCAAAAATTATTTAAATAATAAAACTTCCTATAAGAATTGAACTCAAAAAACAAAGCTCTAAACAGGATAAAATATTTTATTAACTGAAATGTTTACGACCTTATCAGTAGGTCAACTTCAGCTGAAGTTGACTTGATAAGATCAACTTATTAATTTATGTAAATAGTGACTAAGAGAATTATAAAAAGCACTGGCTAGATGAAGTTCATATTTGCATATAATAGCAATCTGCAATGCAATGTTCTTATATGAACTTTAAAGCCATCCTGTTACACTCACAAGATTGGACACAAAAAACAAAGCTCTAAACAGGATAAAAATATTTTGTCCTGTTTTCATATCTGATAAGGTCAACTTCAGCTGAAGTTTCAGTTAATAAAATATTTTATCCTGTTTAGAGCTTTGTTTTTTGTGTCCAATATTGTGAGTGTAACAGGATGGCTTTAAAATTCATATAAGAACATTGCATTGCAGATTGCTATTATATGCAAATATGAACTTCATCTAGCCAGTGCTTTTTTATAATTCTCTTAGTCACTATTTACACAAATTAATAAGTTGGTCCTCACCACTGAGTATACTTTAGCACATCACTAAATTCTATACAAAAATTACTAAGAATCAATTTTATTTTTTATTTTTAAGAAATTTATTTACTGTAATTTTTAAAAAAAATAAAAAACAAAACACTAAATATAGGAAATCTTTGACTTATGATGGGGTTCAGTTCAAATACTGAGGTCATAAGTTGAAACCATCAAAATTGGAAAAGCACTAAATTTATGGATTTCCCATTACTAGTCTTTATTAGGAAACTATACAAACACTCCCATTTATATAAAGGTTATGTTTTTCAAAAACGCAAGTTAAATTTACTTAAGACAAATTTTATGTAAGTTGAAAATATAATTAATTAATTAATTGTTAAAAATTCTGAATTAAAAATTCCCAGTGCTATGTGACTACAATGTTATGGTCATATTGTTCTTATAAAAAAACATATATAAATCAAGTTGTTTCTATAATTTAAACTAACATAACCTCTTTATTACTCTGCTCCATAATTTCCACACACTACTAAAATAATATATTTTCAGCTCACTTGGGCAGGAAAAGAACAATCCATAATTGTCAAAAACCAAATGGATTCACTATAGTGCACTTTTGGCTCAACCAAGCCCTCCTTAGTAGTTCGACTTAACTGCTCCATTTTCAAATGAAATGGGCTTCTCCTATATATACTATTTTGGATAGTAAAGTGGTTGATTATATGCTAATAGTAATTGCTTGTGAAGTAGGCTAATGTTTTCATCATAATCAAATTTTTCTTTTTAATCGGACAATTATTATCTATTAATAAACGATATCTATTATGTTTCATAGAGATCGATTGAAAAACATATGACTCAATTCCTTAAAATACTTTTGTATTAAATTGTGCTAAATAAAACAAGGATGGAGATATTTTTGGAATTAAAATCTTAATGTCATTTACGTAGTAGTACAGTGTCTCCGCCGATAACTTGTGTCCCATACTAGTTAATACTGTGCAACTTATCAGTAATAATTTAATTAGGTTGGCATATGATAATTCATATTCTATTAATTTGATCCTGTAGCTTCTCTAATCCAACATTTTCTCTTAGTCTTTCATTTCTTATTTTATCTTTATATGACTTATGTACAAGAGCTCTAATGAATTTCCATAGCTTGGATTTTTCTTTTTTCTCTTTTTGATAGACTATGTACTTGAAACATAGATGAATATTGTTACCAGATAAAGCTTGTACATAACTTTGCACTTTTTTTGATACTTCTTTCCACAGTAACTACCTAATACTCTAGTAGAAATCTTCAATTTTGCTACACTTCTTCCAATTTCATTCTCTATTCTACGCAAGATAATATCTTATGTAGGACAGATCCCAAGTATCTGAAGCTTTTAACATTTTTCATTTCTAGGCCATTTATGTATATCTTACACTCTACTTCACTGTTTCCAGCTCGTCACCATAGATTTACTTTAATCTATAATTACCTTTATTTTCTTCAATTGACTTTGTCCACACATTGATCTAACTTTGGACATCCTCTTGTCTTTCTCCAAACCAAAATATCAAAGCAAAACACTGCTGCATTTGTAGCCACATCTTTCAATCCTGCTTTGATCTTTAGAATTCTTTCAAAAGATCAAAGCAGGATTTCATAACAAAAAGTAAGGGAGATAATACCCTACCTGTCTCAAGCTAGTTTTCACTTTTTAAACCAATCAGTCTTTCCTATTTTTGTCTTTACTGTGCTTTTGTAATTCTCATATATAGCATAGATGAGCTTGATTAACTCACTGCTTCCAGTTTTATGCTGTAGTGCTTTCAAAATTGTTTCTTGATACACTGTCATGTGCTTTTTCAATATGAATAAAAGCATTATTAAATCTTTCCACTCCCAGCATTTTTCCATCTTCTGAAGTGAAGATAAGATCTCTCTTATGAGTCCATATTGATCCTCTTGTAGGAATCTTTCAAGTTTATTCCTTATTCTTTCTTCTAAAATTCTTTCAAAAAATGCCTACTACTATATTTTTAAAACATGATTATGAATTTGCAACAATAATTTAAATAATAATTGTGCATTTAAATAGATTATCATTTTCTAGATTATTAGTACAAAGTATTACTTTATTACTTCTAGCATACTAGAATTTAACAAATTTAATAGAATATCTTCTCTATTGCTTTTAGTTTAATAATGCTAAATTTTCAATCACAATGCAAATAACCGATATATGATGTATTACACATGTCAATTCACAAACAAGTGCTTCAGCTAAATCATACAGATTGATTAATCATCATAATGATTGCATATTGCAAAGCTTTTGCCATTGTTTGCATGGACTTCAATAGTATAATGTAGTGTAATAGCTTTTAAATAAAATAAAAGCACTTATAGCAGTATAGGAAAAACTTTAATACAGAAATGAAAAAACTTTTTCAACACAGTATGCTATCAGGTTCAGTTCTATTTAGAACTTTCAAATTGCAATAGAACATAAAATATTAAGTGTTGTGGTTTAAATACAATTCAAAATTAAAATTTTATTTATTTTTATAAGTAACATTATAAAAACTAACTAATAAAAAAATTTTAGAAAACTGTTATATAACTAACAAAAACTTAATATGGCATATGATAATATATATAGTATCAACTGAACTAAAATGGCATATAAGTTATCGGAGGAAACAATTTGGCATATGATAATATATATAGTATCAACTGAACTAAAATGGCATATAAGTTATCGGAGGAGACAACTGAACTACTACTACTATTACTAAAGTGATAGGAAGGTTTTAATTCCAAAAATATCTCATCGTTATATTTAGCATAATTTAATACGGAAATATTTTTTATATATAGTCAGAGTCGGACCGTTAACTTTTGGAACCTGGGATAAAACTGTTTGAGAGCCTACTAAATTAGCTCAAATTAACCTAAAGATAAGAGCTTCTTTTTCTGGGGTAATATGGACAGTGAGAATTATGCTAAACACGCTTTAGAGGAGCTAGATTTGCACTCCCATTCCGACATTGCCACATTATTTGCATAATTGACAAAAGACAAGGTATATTTTGATTTTACTGACTACCGACAGAGCCATATTTACTATTTACTGTCATTTAAAACACTGATATTTTATTCAAATCCAATAGTGTTGCAAACCAACGATTTAAACTTTATCTAGGTACGAAAAAATTTTGTATAGTTTATTTTTTCTTAAATTTTTAATTTAAATTGTTTTTTATTTTATTTTATTTTTTTGACCGTGAAGGGGGCCTTGCGCTGCAGCCCAAGACCATACCTAAATCCGCCTCTGTATATAGTATTTCTCTTGTATCTTTCTATTGCATATTAAATTATGCATGCTTAAACTTTGTATGGGTATAAACTTTTTATATCTCTACCAAGTTTAAATATGCATAAAACGGTACCAAATAATTCCTGCTTAATGAAAATGTTATAAATATTGTCTCTGTTATCTATTTATTTACAGGAAATTTTAAAAAGTATCTATTATATATATATTATGTTTTTGACTAATGAACTGTTAACATCAAATATTTTTATTATTACAAAACTATTTATTGCACAAATCTTAGAAGAGTTTTAGTTTAACAATTTACACACAATAAAACTTTTATCATAAAAATCACTTCATTATTAATCTCTATAGTAGCATTATTTTGGCATTGATAAAGAAATACTTCCTGCATCATAAAAATAATATAAATATTTGTATGTTTGTTATCTTATTATTTACACGAAACTTCACAAAGATATAATGCTTAATTATTTACAAATATATTATGTATATTAAAAAATACCGTTACAGCATAAGTTAATGTGAAGTTCCAAATGCTGATATAAAAACATTTACCACAGTGATCAGAAAAATACCAATGATAGTTAAATTGTTTAACAGTTCTGCATTGTGCTGTTGAGCAGTCATGTTAATATTGTATCGGTTATTCAGAACCAGCAAAACTCCCACGATGATCTGAAAAATTAAAGAAGTGGGCGTTTAAATTAATCAAATATTGAATGACAACTCCCTAAACTTTAATTACACTTCACCTTTTAAGGATAAAGTTTGTTCAGTACTTTATCTACTCGATCATTTTTCAAACAAAATTGATACCAAAGTAATTGTAAAAGGGTCGCGTGTATACAACATTTTTATTTCCTTTTATAAAAGCATTGTAATTAAAACTGGCATGAGAAGTTCGTTTTACTATGCACAATAGCATTATTTTTCCTTTTACATCGCATGGCTTTCTAAGAAAACTAATATGGTATTGTCAAATTATCATTTTGTCATCTTTAATAACCGAAGAAAATTGTCTGAGGATATTAAGAAAGATAACCTTGCATCCACCCAATTTTTAATTGCATGGTTAGTAATTGACGAATTGTTCAATTAAACATTGAAAAGCGTTTCTGTGATGTTATTTAAACTTAGAAATTTGTATATAGAATTTTTATTAGCTAAAATATGAATTATGTTATTGAGTGATCACTTAATACTTAATTTAATTCTTAAGTGTATAGGTGTTTATATGTGTTTAAAAATATAAGATGTTCATATAAATACCTGCAAAGAGATAGATACGCTGAGGCAAGTAAGATTGAGAAGATAGTACTTGTCATTGTCTCCTTCACGCAAAACATATTTTAGCTGCGATGCATTGGCAGTCAATAAGGCAATATCCATCATTCCTTGAGCAACCGTCTTTTTAGCAGCGTAAAGGTTAACATCCATTGCCGGACGTGGTGATTTATGAGGACGTTCCTTTAAAAAAATACACTTCACTGATCTTGTTTATTTAAGATTTAAAAGTAAAAGTTAAAGATATTTTACCTCCCGTTCGATGAGCGATCTATCGGGTTGATCGCAACTCTCTAACGGGCTAATCTGCTTCATATTAATCACTTCGTTTCTCTCCTCCATCTCCCCGTTCGCTGCCGAATAGCGGTTCTACTGAGAAATCAACCGGAGGCCATTTTGAAAGTTTAAAAACTCGTCCTTGAATATGTATTACGTCACGTACAGCAGACGACTTATGACAAAACATCCTGTAGAAAGTTCGCTGCGAAATGGAAGAGGTAAAAATATTTATTCCTTAACAAAAAATATTATTATTTATAAAGAATTTTCGTTTATTTTCGATTTAAACTTTAACCATTTTATAAATTTGTTACGTCATTATTAATATTTTATTAATTATACTCTTGTATGTATTTATAATTTTGAATATTACGTGTGTAATATTTTAATGACATAATCGGTTTCGTGTTAGGCAAAGTAATTTTAGAAACTGTGGTGAAGTTTGAATAAACTTATAAAAAGTTACTATTTAATTATTAGTTAATCAAAATTTGTATGATTAAATAGCAATTATTAATATTCATTAAATAATTGGTTTAAAGTTTTTTTTTTAAACGATGATGATAATATAAGCTTGCAACCAGGAAGACAGGAAGCGATATTTTAATTGGACAATTATTTAATATGGAGAAATAATGGTTTATTTATTATTATTGTTATTTCATATACTTTTTATAGGAATTTTGACACTAAAGATGGAATAACGAGTTTGGAATGCCCTCATGTAACTTGTTCTACCGCTTATTGGGCGTTGGACTTAATTCGAAAATCCGGTTACGTGCACTATTATTGGTCACGCTGTCAGTTCTCAGATCGAACTCATAATTATTGGTTTATGTTAATCGTTGTGGACGTTTCTCTGTTAATAAGATGACTTGCAACGAGGTAAGTAATTGTTTGTGAATAAGATTGCATACAATTCAAATACTAGCAAAAATGGCACCGATCGAAAGGGGAAGTCGAGACACGCAAAATATACCTAGTGAAGATTGATAAAATATAATGCGTGTTTAAAAATCTAGCATATTTTAATTAAAACCATTACAGCCGGTAGGATTTTACTTTGACTGCTTAGCGTATTCGCGTCTGACTCTAGTGAGATGCATCTATGAATAATAAGTCGCGTTATAGCGCGCCTTAGTGCTGTCGATTTTTTCGTGCTCGATAAAGTACAAGTTAATATGCATTCACATGTATATTAACATCGACTTTAATATGTGTGCGCGCGCGCGGCATCGCGAATACGCGAGGTAGTCAAAGTAGAATCCTACTGTTACAGCCATTCGTTATAATTTGCATCCATTTGGATCGCAGTTTATGCTATTAGTTGTTTTAATAAAATGCATACGTGTGCAAAATATAAAATTTAAGATAGCTCAAAATTCTCAATGCGAATTTCAGCTTGTTTCTCATTTGCGCGCTAACGATAACAAATAAGAAGAGATAAATTTTTAGTCATAAATAATATTTTTAAAAATATTATTTTTAGCAACGCGTGCACATCACATGACATTATTCGCCTTATATTAAGCCGTCATCATACCAGACAGGAAGTGACATCACAAAACTTTAAACGGCTATAACTTTTTTATGAAGCCTCAAATCAAAAAACTTTTCTCTAGCTTTTTTGCTTAGAATGGTCTCATCTGCCAGCCTGTGAAGTTTGGCACACCATTTCTGAAACACCCTGTATAGAATGTGATATTGAAATGCATTATTTATGAATGTTTTAACATTTATTTATTACAGTTAATGTTCATGCTTTCAACTTTTTTAATACTTCATACAACAAAGAAATCATAAACCTGCAACTCAAACTAAGAACTACTTGTATTGTACAGGTTGATAATAAAAATCCAGCAACCTCAGGACCTGAGGACTGCTGGATTTTCAAAAATCCGGAATTTTTAAATTTCATGTATTTTTTGTATTTATGCTGTATATATTTAACAGAAAAGGATTACTTGTACAATGCTTTAAAGAGAAATAAAATTAAACTAAAATGAAAAGCAAATGAAATTTTCATGTTCAATAACTAAATAAAAAACTGTAGTTCTACAGAATGTTAATTAATTAAATAAAATAGTTCTATAGAATTTTAATTTGTAAGGACTGGAGAGAAAGTGGAAAAATAAGAAAAGAAGTTATACCTGCTTATGGGCAGTTTTGCCATATTGGTTGCCATGTTGACATTGGATTTGTTGTGGTTATGTTAAAGTTTACAAGTGGCAGCTATGTATTAATTTGTGGTTTAAAAATTGTTGATAATACAGTGGGTGATCAGTTAACGAACTGTTCGGATAATGAACACTTCACAGAATAAACTGTGGGACCCGCAGACTGATGGAATGACAGATCAGCCAGATGGCCATGTGGTAAAGCTGTGGCTTACCATCGTGGAGGATCCGCAGTCCCACTCCTCCAATTTTTCAGAGAGGGTCCAGGTCTGGCCTGTTGAACCGCATCCTTCAACCCCATCATGTTTGGCCAGCCTGTGATGAGCTCTATAAGTGGCCACCGCCAGATAAAAATATCCCATGAGGATATGGTGGCTTAACTAATCTAACAGAATTACAGGCTTAGGCCTTGCGCATTCATGGATTTATGCGTAAGAAGGGGAGATCAATAGTTTTTCTTGATTAAAATCTATGGGTAAGGATGGAAGAACAGTAGTTTTTCCTGATTAAAATGAACCATATGGGTAAGGATGGAAGAACAGTAATTTTTCCCGATTAAAATGAATTTGAGTTTAAAGATGGAACAACAGCAGTTTTTCCTGATTAAAATGAACCTTATGGGTAAGGATGGAAGAACAATAGTTTTTCCTGATTAAAATGAACTCACCACCTTAAGGATGGAAGAATAGTAGTTTTTCCCGATTAAAATGAACTCGAAACGTAAAACAAATCAAAGATTTATTAAAGAAGGTTAGAGAGAGATTTAACGGATGAGAGAACAGTAGTTTTTCCCGATTAAAATGAACTTGGAGACAACTTAAACATCAAAGATTTATTAAAGAAGGTAAGAGAGAGATTTTACAATATTTTGATGTCAAAGATTTATTAAAGAAGGTAAGAGAGAGATTTTACAATTTTTTGGAGATTTATTAAGAAGGTAAAAGAGAGATTTTACAATATTTTGGTGTTAGAATGGCACCCTAAGGTAAGAGAGAGATTTTACAATTTTTTGGTCTTAGAATGGCACTCATCCCATACCACGTCGAGGTAAATAGGCTTGGGGATCTCTACCACGACAATGCTATTAACCACTTTCGAAAAATCCTGAAGGAGAGAGAAAAGCAATCGACATTGGAAGATTCTTTATCGGAAAATAAACATAAATGAAAATGCAAGATTATGTATGTATATATTATTGTTATTACATATAAATAAACGTAGTAAGAAATTATATAATTTTTTATTTTGTTGTGTTTTTGGGTCTCCGGAACGAATTAATCAAATTCCTATAAAAACCTATGGTAAATCGATGATCGGTTAACGAACAATCCGGATAACGAACATCATCTTGGAACGGATTATGTTCGTTAACCGATCACATACTGTCATTTAGGATATTGTCGATATCACGGTTGAACTACTGGAAATTTTATCTTAAGAATTTCAGTATGTTATATTATACAAATAGCCATAATATTTCTGCGTATCTGTTTCTTCGTCTTTAAAGAACTTTTTCCTTGGGGATCTCTGTACAGATCTGCGTAATTAATCTATAATAATTCAACTTCTTACGGAGATGATATTGCCAGTTTGTAATAATGATTAAAGCCGATAATAGTTCAGCATCAATATCATAGGAACAACAAATGATTATCTTAACTCAACATTCAGATAATCTGAAGAAAAGGATATCACAAGATTATTTTAATCCGGAAATTGGACAGATTCTTTATCGGAAAATAAACATAATAGATGAAAATGCAAGACTATATAAGTGTATATTATTGTTATTACATATAAATAAACATAATAAGAAATTACATAATTTTTTATTTATGTTTTTTTGTGTCTCCAGAAAGAATTAATCAAATTCCCATAAATACCTATGATAAATCAATGATTGATTAACAAACAGTTCAGATAACAAACATTGTCTTGAAATGATTATGTTCGTTACCAATCACCCACTATATTGTTTAAAAATAATCTTAATAATATTTTGTTTTATAGAGATTGTGTTAAGTATGTATTAAAATTATTATTACTAAGGCCCTGATTATTATTATTATTATTATAAAAATTTCATTTGTCTATTGTATTGATCAATTTAGGATTTGTGTTAATGGTGCTGATATGGATTGCAAGAAAATATAGAAGAAAATTGTTCATTTGAAATTAATTTACATTTGGCAAATACATATATGATGGTAATAGGTTACTCTTGAGTTTCTTTTAAAGATAATGAGTGAACCATGCAGGATTCACTATGCTATAGAATAAATTGAATACTTTGTAGAATAAAGTTATAATCATTCTAACCAATCCTACAAGTAAAGCTTATTGTATTTTATATAACCATAGTAAATAAAATTTCAAAAGTATTCATTTATATTTTGAAAATTTATTTATATAGGCATCATATAAGCACTTTACTGAATACAAAATAATTTTGCTTCATCTCTACTTAACATATTGAGAGGGTGAAACAAAGATCCTTGAATAAATGATCTGATTATGACATAGTAAGAATCTTCATTTATATGTTGTAAAGAATATCATTTATATATTCTTTATATCATTCATTTATCATTTATATGTTAAGTAAGAATCTTCATTTATATGTTATGTTGGCATGTGTCTAACTTATTAAAACTTTGCCAAAAATGCTCATTTGTTTAATAATTTTTGATTATGGCTTATTATTTAAAATGTATTTTAAGCCCTCTTCAATTACATTTGCTTTATAAAACAAAACATAAATGTACAAAAGCAATTTCTAAAAAAGTTGAAGAAGAATGTTTAAACTGTTTCATAGCATTCTATTTTAGAAGTCTGTTTTTGTATATTTATGTTCTGTTGTGTACAGCAAATATAACTGAGTAGAGCTTAAAATGTCAAATAAGTTTTTAGAGAGTTTAGTATATTTTAATAACATTAAAAAATTTTACTAAGTTAAATCAATTAAATAATCCCAAAACAAGCACTTTCAGCAGTGAAGAATATTTTAATTTATAATCATAGCAACTTAGTACCATTCTATTTTGTTTAAATTTTAAAAATTCTGTCATGATATTCTGTTCTATGTAAATCTGAAGATGGCTGCACACTGAAAATGTTTGTTTAGCTTTATTAAAATATTCTTCACTGATAAAAGTGCTTGTTTTTGGATTATTTAATTTATTTAAATTTTTTACTCTGTTTAATTTCTTTTAGTGAATTAATGTGGTTGTACTTTGATTGCATTACTAGTAATGATTCAAAAAACATTCTACAGGTAGCAGCATCAATCACATGAATTACATAATAATCATAACAACAATGTAAAAATGACAGCCCTATTGGAAACAGGCATAAAGGAAGAGTCATATGCTGCATCTGCTTTTTGAGTAAATGAAGGTACGAAATCTATTGAAATTCATCAGTGAATGAAAGTTCAATACAATAATGCATAGCTGTCATTCAAGTAAGTTTATAATTAAAGTAGAAGTTCTATAATATCATGATTTCTCTGACTGATTCATCTCAACTGAGCCAGACACATTGAGTGGTGATATAGAATCTGGAAACTCCTCATCCTTTCTCCAATGTTGTCCCACATTAATATTAATTTATATAATTACAGTTAAAAAATTTTTTCTATAAATATTGAATCAGTATCATATTATTGTTACTGAGTGATATTTGAAGATTGGTTAATTAATAATTCCAATAACTGTTAACAAGTTTATTTTAGTTTGTATTATAATGAAAATAAATAGTCTATGTTTATATTATAATAAAAACATATTCAAATATACATAATTGAATATTTATAATGTGCTTGAATATTTTAAGCAATTAAACATATATTTTCTATTATATTATCACATACTGTATCATTTAATTGTTTGCATATAATGATTCAAATTTATAAGATTCTGTAACTATTATGTTGACAAGTAACAAATCAGTTATTATTGAGTGCATTCAAAAATTAGAATTATATATTACAAAAAAAGATGTGGGAATCTATATCACATTTTTGATACAATACAATACACTAGCCCTGCAACATATGTTCTGAATACTTTCAAAAAGTAAAAAATTTCAAATAAGCATTTTAATCTGATAATAAAACTTTCATATTTTATCTCATGTTATATTAAACCCAAATTAGATTTCTTAGCAAAAAATCTGTAAGACAGTGAAAACTAATATAAAAATGTGAATAAAAATTTATATATACATAAGAAAAATATAACACGGAAGATAAAATTGTATTTATTATTCAAATTTTTTGGGTACCTTGCAAATGACTGAATTCATAAATGTTGAAAGGTACATATATTTTTATCGAATATAATCTATATATTTTTCACAGTTTTATTATATTTATACTTTAATAAATATAATAATTAAGTTTTAAATAAGTTTATCTTTACCTGAACAAATGTAACAGGTCCAAAAGGTGTCATTACTGTTCCTAATTGAGGATCTTCTGTCATTAACATATGTTGAATACGAGATTCACTGTTATCTAATGAGCAATGCCAGGAAACATGATCACCTGCACATAGTGTATTTTCTAGATTTTTGAAAAAATAAATTAGTAAACAAATATAGTAGTATATAAATAAGCATAAAAAAATTCAAAGTTTATATTTTCAACTAATATAAAAAGAAAATTTTTTAATTTAATATAAAATTGAAAAAAATTTTATAAGTTTAATTTTCATATTCCATTTCTAACTCTTTACTAGCAAATGTTTTCAAAGCATTATTATATTATTAGAGCATTATTATCTTATTAGAGTTTCAATCAGTTTTTATGTTTATGGCTATGATAATTTTCTTTTAATTGAAATACAAGCAATTTAAATTTCAAATATTGATTAATGAAAAATTCTAATTAGTCTAGAAAAAAATTAATAATATAAATGAGCAAATGTGCTTAAATTTTAACAATTAATCAATTATTCAAATCTCTATTTTATTCTGTAAATTCACAAGAGATTTTGATCTACAATATTCATTTGAATTTCAATTCTGACACTGAATGCATGTTATGAGAAATTGTTCCATACATTGAATTTATAAAAAATTAAATCAAACATAATATTTATTGAAATTTATAACGCTAACTGATCTTACCTTTTATTATTTATGAGATTAGTGCATACAAACAACTGAATATATATTTAAGATGTAATTAAATGAAAACTTACCAGACTGAAAAACATATTTTGCTAAAGCTTGCATAATAGCAGCAGGCCAAGTTGGAGGAGCAGTTTCTTTTGGTTCTCGTTGTAGGCGAAAAGTTAATTCAAATCCAAATCCACTTGGAGTATCAGCTCCAGAAACACTGAATACAAAAGTAAATTATATTAATTTTATAATGTTTTAAAACCTATCCTTCTGTTAGAATGTCATAGGAAATAAAAACAAGCACTATAAACATATCTCTATTATTTATTACTAACGAACCTAATTATCTTGCCAAATTCTATTCTTTGAAAATCTTAACGAAAATTTTAATGATTTGAAATAATTTAATTTTAGCGCCATCTTATAATCAGAATATTTATTAATTATTAAATCAATGAGTGGGACCATTTATTAATTAATAATTAAATTAGAATTTTTAACTAATTTATCTGAAGAAAAATTTTTTACTAATTAATTCTATGCTGGCAGTAATGTTTTAATTACCCTCTTTAGTCACATCTACATCATGTGTTGATGTGAAATTGCAAAGTTGTAAATTTTGATAACTATCACTTAACAGTTACAACTCTGCAATAATTCCAGAATCTGCCTGACCAGGACTTCTACAGGAAAACTAATTTTCAAAATAATAGCTATTCTAACACTAACAAACAATCAACCTGAACTTCACAGTTGTTAAAGAAAATCACAAATGCATGTTAGAATTAAAACAAAAAAAAAATATGTTATTCTGTTTATAGTTAAGTATACTAAATATCAAAAAACATAAATTAACTAATAAAAAATTTATTAATTCCACAAAAATGTTAAGATTTATTTTAATAATAATAAAGCTCAAACAAGTTAGTAAAATAATTTGTTTAATTATCAACCAAAATCCAACAAAACAATAATAAATTTATTAAACAATAATCCAAATAGCAAAAGAAATCTTAAATTACTACCAAGCTTCCATTCATGCTACAGGAAAATAGTTAACTGGTCAATTGATAATTCAAAATATCACTAAACTATATCACTTTCAATTCTACCACCTCAAACTTAGTCAAGATCAGAACTCTCCTTATAAGCGACTTACATGGTAGGCTTGCACTCAAACTCATTTACATAAATCTATCAGACAATATCTATCTTTCTACTCACAAAATATTGCCACCAATCATGTCATTCATTTTTACAATTATAATATTTAACATTATAATGTTTTACAATTTCATCAAAAAGAGAGAATTTTTAACTCGATTATAAGATTTCTTTCTGGCAGTGATGTTCTGAGATTGGATGACATCATGACATGCATTGCCAAAGATGAAATCATTGTGTTTCTTACTGCGATTTTTGAAATATTGAGTCAGGAGTGTAAATATCTCTACCCTTAACTCAAATAAAATATCCAATAAATTAATATAATATGAAATAAATAGATATAAAAGAAAGGTTTGAATTTGATTCTTCACAAAATGGAACATTTGCTATTAAATGTAGCTGAGGAGGATTATAAAAGGCCAAAAACATAACCATCTGCAAAATATCAGTTAGTAATAAATATTCTAGTCCTCCTTATTATATTTGTTTTATTTCCTAGATTAAATTATATAATAATTTTAACATACTCATGAACTCTTCCATCTCCATACAGGTCAGATAATCCAAAACTAATATAATGCCAATGTGGTTTTATTCCTTTTTCTGGAATTCCTGGATTAGCATACATACTAATATAATCTAAAGGATCAGGGCCTCCCAACCTAAAAATTTAAATTTCCGGCCGCCTACACCTAGGCGATTGCCTAAGTTCACCTAATTATAGAACCAGACTTATTTTCTATGAAATTTAATGCTGATATTCCATTATTGAAGAAACGTTGACGCAAAAACATTTAAACCAACAGTATCAACTATTTTTTTTTTTTCAAGCAGAAGACGGCATACGATATCGGTCTCGGCATTCCTGCTGAACCGCTCTTCCGATCTTTATTATATAGGGTGGAAGAAACGTTTGTACCCCTCCAAATAACTTGATAGCTATTATATATTTCAAAAATCTGTTAATGTTAACAAATAGGAAGTCATGGGTGGGCTACTTGATGGTGGCTTTCAAATGAGCTGATTATGCAAATGAGGACAGTTGCAAATTCTATCTCAAACCATAACAGATCAGGAAAAATTTCCAATTACAGACTTGTTCAGCATTCAATTCTCAACACAATAAAGAAAATTTCATCAAAATTGGATGAATAGTTCTCCCAAAAATGAAACACTTAGATCTGTCATATGTCAATTCCTTGAAATGCCCAAGATCAGTTTACCCACAAACAGCAATTGATGAGGCCACAACAACTTTCATTCTTGCATGATAACAGTAGATAATCTTCAAGACTGCGTCATTACTGTTTGTACAGAGATTTCTACTGACACTCAAGGCTGTGAGGAACTCCATCCATCATCATGGTCAACGGTATGCTGGTGGAAGACATTTTGAGCATAAATTTAGTTTTTGCTTACTGATTAGGCTCTGTGTTTTCAATTTATTGATTTGGGATGTTCTGTTTTGGTGTTGGTTTGTTACATGTCAGAAATAAGTGTAAAAAAAATTCTTTTTTTTGACACTTGTTTCTGACATGTTAATTTTTTGTTTCATTTTTGAATGAACTATTCGTTTGATTTTGATGAAGTTTTTTATTGTATTTAGAATTGAATGCTGAACAAGTTTGTAATTGGAAATTTTCCTTATCTGATTTCTCGCTATATAGTACTATAGAATTTTCGCAAAAAATACTTAACTCGCATTCATATAACCATATTAAAAAAAGAAAATGCATTTACAAATTTAAAAACATGCCAAAGAATATTAAATAATGCATAATTGTTTTACGAAAAATGTTTAACTTGCATTATTCGTAGCTCCCTTATCAGTGGTTCTCAACCACTGTGCCGTGGCACACTAGTGTGCCGCTAAACCTTTCACGGTGTGCTGCGAAAAATTAAGAATGAATTGTATGTATGTATGTATAAAAATTGTATGCATAATATATGTTAATAGTGAAATGTGGTTGGCTAGATATCCCTTTTGCAGTCCTACCGATTCCTATGAATAGTGTATCGTTAGAAAAATCTAACCTCTTTCTGCAACAGCCAAAATTTTTTGTCATTATTCATAATTTAAAAATTTAGGAATAAAAATTAAATTAAAACTATAGTTTCTCTAAAAAGACAAAATCCACAGGTGGTGCTATAACTTAATTAGGCTGCCATTCAATGATCCCATGTACGAGTATATCTGTAATCTGAATGTAGTAAGAATAAATACAATAATCTGTTAATGAAAATTCGTTGTTAAATTTAAATTATTATTTAAAATATTTAGGTGTGTTGCCAAATTTTAACATTAAAATGTGTTTCTCAACAGAAAAAAGGTTGAGACCACTGTGTTATGGTTTATGAAATAGGATTTGCAACTGTCCTGATTTGTATAATCAGCTCATTTGAAGGTCACCATCAGGTAGCCCATCCATGACTTCCTATTTGTTGGGATTAACAGATTTTTGAAATCTAATATTTATTAAGTTATTTGGAGGAATACAGACTTTTCTTCCACCCTGTATATATTGATATTGTTCTAATAGAGTTTATTAATAAACATTCATTTAATTAATTGTGCTAATTATATTACTATTAAATTATATATAATAGAGGACCATTAATTTAGAATGCTTGGGATATTATCCATTATGGTTCTAATAAATTTTTGGCAAATTTTTATTTATACAACTGTATTTAATATATAATATCATCATATTTTATATAAACAACTGTATATGTATCTATATAACTATAATTATACAGGATGATCAAAAAGTCACACAAACTAAAAATTCATTGTATGCACTTATCAGGCCTTTTATTTGTTTATAACTTTATAAAATAACAAAATAATGTTGCCAACTGTGATCATGTTATAGACAAAAAAACCTTACTTAAAAAATTTTTTACAAATTAAACTGCCAGTTTTACAATGTATTGAAGTTTGGGTTGCACGACTTTTCAATCACCCTATACTATATGTTCAAACATATGCTGAGGAAAACTGGCAGATATGTCAAAAATATTTTATAAAAAATAATTAATGAAGTAAAATTTTTAATAGAAATAATAATAATTTTAATAATTACAAAATCAATAATTTAATAAATATTATAAATTGAATCATTTATTCTAAAACATAAATCCAGCAATAACAAAAACAATTTATTAAAAAATATAGGAATTTTTACAGTGTTCTCAAGAGATTAACTTTAATATTTTTCTTTGCATTATATCAATATATTTCAAATACTGAAACTAATTCAAAGTGGTTGTTATTCATTATCAAATTGAAAATTAAGAATATATTAGAAAATAATAAATATTTAATAGTTTATCAATTTTAAATAGGATAAGAATAATTTTTGTCTCTCTAAAATACTGAATTACTAAAAAATACTAAAAAATGTAATACTGTTTTGCTGAATGATAAAGGTACCCTATTTCTTCAATTTCATTTTTTAAAAAAGAAAGCATTAACTAAATTTATTAAATCTACACTAAACAATATAAATACAAGTAATCTTTAACTTATGACCACTCATACTTATGATGATGTAATCAGTAAATTCTATGATTGGTCAATGCAATTCACTGGGTTTGAGTTCCTGACCCAATAGTCTTAATATATGGAATCTTTTTTTGTGCCTAATTCTTGTAGTTTTGTGTTCTTTATGTTTATTAAGATATTGTACAGAATCTCAAACATTATTTAATAGTGAGAAATCCATAAATTTTGGACATTTCTAATTCTGCTCAAATTACTTTATGATTACAGACTTATGACCAAACTTTGTCATAAGTCAAGGACTATCAGTATATATTTTTTGCAAATGAAGAAAATAAAGTACAATTTCTAAAGCAGCTGTATTCATTAAATAATTTAGCTTTAGTTTTACTGTAACTTTTAGGCTAGTTGTCAGGAATCCAATAAAATTCAATAACTATATAATTCTTACAATATCTATATTTGTTTTTATGATACATAAGAATAGTCATGTATTTAAAAAATAATAGAAAACACAATTTATGCAATTAATTGATTTTAACTGCATAAATTGTGTGTTCCTATAAGTCAAAACTTATTTGAAGATATCACTGATGTAAATATTTAATTAGTTTTCAGAAACTTCCCTATTACATAATTATATAATTTCTTATATCATTATTAATGCTTTCTTTGGACTATCATGCTAAGTCAGTACCTACAGACAATATGCCTGTACAGTGATGGTTCAATTCATCTTCCATTTTCCATTTGTGTGTGGAAAGCAATGCATATTTATATTTTATAGCTATTCTACCAATATACTATCTAATTTCACAATTCATCTTACAGACAATAATTTTTAATGTTTTCCAAATCAGGATCTATGAAAATTTTCATATATTTTGAAATATGAGATATATTCTTGAAATGCATATTTCCAAGAAAATATAAATTGAATTGAACTGTACATATTATATTGCTTATATATTTATTTCTCTATAATACAAAACAAATACAGTTGAGTTTCTGTAGTCTAGCCCTTCGTCAGTCCAACACACTGCAAACCATCGTGCCAACCATGTGAAATTTTCATGTCACAAGCATGGTTACAACTTGTCTGTGTGTGAAAGAGAGAAAATGATGTAAAACAAATTGTCAGTCACTATTCGTTCATTGTGCAGGCATTATAATCGGACTATTTTTTTAATTCAGTACACTGTTTACTGTAAAATAGTGTTTTTACCGTATCAGTATTATTTAACTTTACATAATGTCACAAATCAGAAAAAACAAAAAACAAAAACATAAATGTTGACTGCGGTCGAAAAAGCAGAAATAATTAAGAAACTTGATTTGGGAGAAAAGTTTAGTGATTTGGCTTCGTATAATTAAGAAACTTGACTTGGGAGAAAAGTTTAGTGATTTGGCTTTGTTTCACAGAATTGAATGAGCCACCATTTATGATATTAAAAAACTTAGGATAAAATTAAGTGTTTTTGTGAAAGATTTGAACAACAAGAACAGTGACAGGAAAGTCTTAATAAACTGAGCATATTTGTGTAATTCCATTTTTTCATTGAACATCCAATAATCCGACAAGCCCTGGAACCATGTGTGTCAGATTATGGAGACTCTACTGTATTATCATTTGTATTGTACAATATATTTCTTTTGTATTATAAAAAAACTTTTAAATGCAATTTAACAGTGTGCAATGTTAGACTGATTATATCTAAACTATAGAATAATATGTAAATGATGACTCATCTCTTCTAATAATTAAAAGCGAAAAACCCAATTTGATGCGAAATAGTTTTACATGAGTAGCTTATAGAACTATTCACACTGAATCTATACTTGATATATATATATTTTGATTGTCTATCAATAGTCTAATAGATATTCAGGTTTTGATATAGATACAATCTTTAATCAAATGTTGATTAAAAACAAAAAAATTGCATTAATATCTCAAATATGTTTGAATGAAGACAATGGAAGACACCAAAATTTATTCCAAATTGGATGCAAGCTCACTGAGATAAAAATTTCACAACTTGTCTAGTATTTAATACAGTGGTTCTCAACCTTTTTTATGTTGAGGAACACATTTTAATATTTTAAAATTTGGTGGCACACCTAAGTATTTTAAATAATA
This sequence comes from Olivierus martensii, assembly GCA_000484575.1. NCBI lineage: Eukaryota > Metazoa > Arthropoda > Arachnida > Scorpiones > Buthidae > Olivierus > Olivierus martensii. The sequence goes on along the minus strand of AYEL01083045.1, from coordinate 48,478 downwards.
ATATAGATTTAATAACAAACTTTTATTAACAGATTATTGTATTTATTTTTATTTATTACATTCAGATTACATCATATTCGTACACGGATCACTAAATGGCAGCCCTTATTAAGTTATAGCACTAACTGTGGATTTTGTCTTTTTAGAGAAATTATAATTTTAATATTTATTCATTAATTTTTAGATTTTAAATAACGACAAAAAATTTTGGTTGTCACAGAAATTCGAGGGTTAGATTTTTCTAACCTAACCCTATTTATAAGAATCAGTGCAATGGTTCGACTACAAAAGGGATATCCAGCTAACAATGTTTCACTATTAATACGAGGGGTGATCAAAAAGTAAGGTTACAAAGCCTACAGTGAAATAATACAACCAATACAGCCAACTGACAGTACATACATTAGGTTATTTTTCAACATCGTTTCCATATCGGTTTAGGCACCTGTTCCTTTATGGGATGAGTTTGAATATTCCCTCCTGGTAAAAATCCTGTCCTTGCATGTTCATCCATGTTGTTGCCAAGTGTTTCACCTCCTCGTCTGAAGTGAATCGTCAGTCTCCTAGGTGCTCCAAGTGAGGAACTTCATGACAATGCACGACCTCATACAGCCCAGAAGACCACCAGGCTATTGAAGCAGTTTCACTGGGACATCATCGAATACCCAACCTACAGCCCGGACCTCGCTCCAAGCGACTTTCACCTCTTTTGTCACTTGAAGGAACACCTAGGAGACCGATGATTCGCTTCAGACGAGGAGGTGAAACATTTTGCGACAACATGGCTGAACACGCAAGGACAGGATTTTTACCAGGAGAGAATATTCAAACTCATCCCACAAAGTGACAAGTGCCTAAACCGATATAGAGATTATGTTGAAAAATAACCTAACGTATGTACTATCGGTTGGCTGTATTGGTTGTATGAAATAAAACGTACACGTTTCACTGCAGGCTTTGTAACCTTACTTTTTGATCACCCCTCATATATATATATATATATATTCATACAGTTATATAAATACAATTCATTCTTAATTTTTCCCAGCACATATTTAAAGGTTTGGCGGCACACTAGTATGCCATGGCACAGTGGTTGAAAACCACTGATTTAATATCTAATGTTTTTTATTAATACAATGTCATTTTTCAGTCATTTCACTTACATCATGAAGTTTCATTAATTTTGCATTATCAAATAGGCCTGTTCTCATATTTTCAGCTGTAGTTTTTGTCAGTTTCAATATTGAAGGTATTACAATAATTTAAGTTAAATAATGCTTAAAAAAGTCTACAGTTCAAAATAATTTAGTCTTAGCACTATAAACAGCAATAAAAATGAAGAAAAATTTTACTAACATTATTAATTAGGCCTAATATATAACTATCTTCCACTACAATAATATAGAATTAAAAATTTTACTTAAAACTAATCATAAACTTTGTTCTAGAATTACATTAATATTCAAAACATAAAACTTAAAAGAAAATATTCTTTTTTTGTGATGATATCTCACTTGCAGAACTTAGACAATTCTTAGAATACTTTTATTATAAAATAATATCCTAGTTGATAAAAACATAAAAAAAGGAATTTAATTCAAAAATACAATAATTTAAAAAAAATTTTTTAATATCATATATCATTTTTCATAGCATATAAAACTATGTCATATATAGCTTCTCTATAAGCTGTTTATTTATTACATTCCCAAGTTCACTATGCCTTATTATCTTAATAGATTTTCTTACAATCCCTTCTTTTTGATTGCTACATGTTTTTAAATATCCTTGTTTGTTCCCATTTTATTCCTATATCATGCTCATAAAATCTTTAACTAACCCTCATCATTCATCCTGCTATTATATTCATTTAATCTATCTTGAAAATTTTTTTCATAATGCTTATATATTCAGCTTTTTCTGAATCATAGTTAGACATGGAACCTGCATAAACTCTTATGCCCTTTATTATATTTATCCTTGTCACTTCTTAAGATGCAAAACATTGTAGGACTCCTTGAGCAAATCATTTTTTGTGTAAATCTTTAGTTGCTGTTTCCTTATGATGTCATTCTACATAAAGAGAATAATATTGGTATATATTGATCTACTTCTGGATTAATAGGAATTTCATTGGTCATTGCTAGCATTTTGCTTTTCTTTTACTTTCATGGACTTTTGTATGAACTGAGCAAAGTGCTAACAATGATCAATATGATATTTAGAATGTATGACATTCTACTCTAGAGCAAAAGTTAAAGATGATTGCATGATGGCTGAAAGTAATTATCTATCTTGTTTATTGGTGTTTTCTGAGAAAAAATTAATTTTCTGCTGAAAAGTTTATTTTTATTGATTAACTTTGAAGTAAATGATATTTCATAGTTTTGAGAAATGACACATTTATAAAGACAACATTAATAATGAAATCCAATTAAGTTAATGAAAAATACAGCTATATCTAATATAATGCTTAAGTTAATAAATAGAATGTGGCTAATAATTGTTTTACAATTTACTTATATTTACTACATTTCCTTATTTATTTTTAATTTTTTACACATTTTATTTTAAGTCTTAGCAATTTGTCAGATATCAGATATATATGTAATATGTGATTCAAATCTTAAAATATGTTTTATTATTCATATATTACTTAAAATGGATACTCAAAACAGAAAACTGCTCTTAAAGGCATTTATCTTAATTAAGGTTTAACAATAAGCACTAATAAACTGCTTATTAGTGCTTATTGTTAAACCTTAATTAAGTTAAAATGGATACATTCCAAAAATGCTTTACGTTTTGGTTCTTAAAGATTTTTTTTAAATAGCTTATATAAGTAATTAATGGTTTTTATTCAAAATTGATAGTTCATTTAAATATAATAAACTCTTTTAAATACAAGAAATCATAACAGCACTTGAAGCAGGATAAATACACTATTTTATTATTAGATATATATAAAATATATTACATATACTAATAATACGACTCCTCGACAAGTCACTCACTTGAGATTACTGGCTGAGGAGGGCCATAATAGGCTGAAAGCGTTTCCGGAAAGTCGGCTGAGGAGGGCTATAGTAGGCCAAAAACGTTTCCGGAAAACAATTGTATTATTAGTATATGTAATATATTTTATATATATCTAATAATAAAATAGTGTATTTAACCTTCCTTAAAGTGCTTGTTGCGATTTCTTGTATTTTTAGAAGCAGCAGAACTCAGTTGTTTATAGCTCTTAAATATTCCAAGACATTTTTTAACAAATAATATGTCTATGATCTTTTGTCAATCAAGAGTTAGAATACATTGAATTATTAAAAATGATTTGGGTTTATTTAAGACAGTTATATTGTAGTAATTATTATTAATTAAATAATAAACTAAGAAAATTTGAGAATACAGTCGATTCCGCTTAATTGGGGAAGCCGCTTTTTTATGAAAAGCTCGGACACGTATTCACTCATTTTTGATGTATTTTCACCATGCGCAAGTGGATAAAAATTGGTGGGGGGTCAGCTGTGTCCTCCCCTTGTAAGTGAATTTTGAAGAATATGAAGTGAAGCTTAATGATATCTGAAAAATCTTGTTGATATATAAATTCTCTCTAGTAAGATCAAACTTAGCAAAGTTACAAAATGAAAAAAATAGAAATAAGAATGAAATGGCTAATTAGTTCACAACTTAGTAGCAAAGTTATTTATAGAAAATGTTCCAATAGTTATAGGAGACATAGTCATACCATATTACATTAAAAACTTATTTTTGAAGGGACCTATGTATGCTCTTATTGATCAATGGTGCATTATAAAGTGTGTTTCAGTAATAAAGGAGTTAATACAACCCCTATTTAAGATAAAGAAAAAAATGGAAAGTAATAGAAGAGAGGTACAAATGTAAGAAAAAACTAATGAAACCCTACTTATAATAATACTTTTTGGAGGAGCTTAATCCCTCTAGCCCCCATGGATCTCTTACTACTTGTATGTGTTAGTACTTGACCATGATAAATTTTTTTTTGATAATTCGTCAATAGTTTGGCAAGGATCTATTTCAGCAGTGTGTACAATAAGTCATTACCTACTCCACTTTGCTGAATGATTAGCATCAGATTGATTTACTTAATATTTATTTGACAATTTTTTACATTTGCAGATACACTCAAACCTGTTTTTGTGCGGGGGATAGGGACCACCTAAAAGAAATCGCATAAAAAAAATATCCTGAAATTTCATAAGTAGCTATAAAATACATTGTTTACAACACATTTAAAAAAACATTTTTTTATGCGGTAAATAGGAACTGCATAAAAAAGTCCCACATAGAAAATATGGAAATCTAAACCTCATGATGTAGCTAGAAATTGGTTTTTCAAACAAGGAAAAATTGAATTTACATACCGGAACATTTTTAAATGTTTTATGTTTTATTTGCTTATTAAATTCACATGTTGGAATCTATATATCATTCATTGTAGTCAAGTACGCAGATTTTCTTGTGGAGAACTGCTTCAAAATCACTTTCGTCACTTGAAGATGCTATCTTGCACTCGTTCAGAGCTGACATTTTTTGTGGTACAGTATAGTAGGTGATCAGTTTTTGCGACGATGGTTTATTGGTTAGCCGCTTGTATATGTCGTGGTAAACAGACATACAAGATCGAAGCTCATTCAGGAATTTTAAAGTCCTTTCAGAATTAGTATTGATTGCCAGAAAATGGCTTTCCAATTTGTTCCAAAGTTGAAGGCCTGTATAGATGTTATTTTCAGTCATGGAATCGGATTCTTCTGGATCATCAGTAGGATCCGTTACGTAATTTATGATATCACTGTCACTTACGAGTTTGTCCTGAATCATTTCGTCAATATCAATTTCATTGAAAGTATTAAAACCTTCACCACCAATTTCATGTGCTAGCACAATGATTTCTGATGATACACCTGAGATGTTTTGGATTACATTCCTATTAATGACACATTCTGGCCAGGATGCTTTCCAACATGCATTTAAAGTGTGTGGTTTTATTTCACTAATTGCTGCAGCAGTGTGATTTATGCAGTTCAAAATCGAAAAGTTTTTCCAAGCTTCAGTTAAGGTTATTGAATTGCTTTCGAGTTTATCCAAAATGTATCTAAAAGTTAACTTAACATAGTGTTTTTTAACAGCTGCAATTATTCCTTGATCCAATGGTTGTAAAACGCTTGTGGTATTGGGTGGCAAAAACACTAGTTTACATTAGGGTACTCTAAGCAAGGATGACCGGGCACATTGTCAACAATTAGCAACACTTTAAAAGGAAGGCCTATCTCAGTCATATATTTTTCAACTTCTGGTACGAAGCAATCGTTGAACCATGTTGTGAAAATAGTTGATGTGACCCATGCTTTTTTATTGGCCATGAAATGTATGAGAAGTTCAGTTATATTTTTGCCTTTTGGAGCCCGTGGGTGTAAAGATCTATTTATAATTAGGGGTTTTAGCATTCTTGCACCTGATGCATTACAGCAAAGTAGAAATGTTACTTGATCTTTGGCAGTTTTCTCAGACTTGGCAATAAATGTTCGGCTGGGCATCTTCCAAAACAACCCAGTTTCATCAGCATTAAATACTTGATCTGGGCAATATCCACCATCATCAATAATTCTTGCTAACTCTTTAGAATAATTCTTAGCAGCTGTTTCATCAGTGGATGATGCCTCACCCCTTATTTTCAGGTTGTGAAGTGCATGTTGTCGTAAAAAGCCTGTTAGTCACCCATTGCTAGCAGAAAATTTTGGGTTTCCAATGTGATATGGTGAACTAGACGGTTCTGAATGTTTCAGCTGGTTATAAAACATTTAGCCTTCTCTTTAATCAATTCTCCATCAATGGGGATTCATTTTTGAGTTAATTCTTGAATCCAAAATACGAGTGCCTTTTCTGTTTTCTCTATTAAAATATTTCTTGAATAGGATGCCTTTTTAGCACTTTTGTGGCACAATTACTAGATTTATATATTTCATTTGAACGTTTTCGTATGGCTCTTATAGTGGATTCACCTAATCCAAATTCTTTACCAAGGGCTGTGGATCCTTCACCTTTTACTATTCGATCTAAAACAGCAATTTTAGTTTCCAGAGAAATTTTTTTTCTTTTCACTTTCTTTTCTCCCTAATTTTCATTTTCAGGGATTATGTCTAAACAAAATGCATAAAAAATTATGTCAAAATAGAAAAGATAATAAATTTACCTTTAATTCACTTTAAAATTAATTTTGTCTTAATGGTCAAGAGGTATGTACGTTAATCACAGGATGGTTATCAACTAATGTGACTAGATGATGCAATATATACAAGTAATAAAATTTGTGGCAATGTAATGATATAATATTGGGTGGGCCATCTGTTGGATTCTTTTTAATTTACAAGTTATTTTGACAGCCATCTGTTGTTTTCTTTTTAAATTACTATTTTTAATTAATTTTTATTCATGTTATGCATTTGATGGAATTTTTTTTTATATGCCACCTAAAAAAAAACCACACAAAAACAGGTTTGAGTGTATTCAGTTCAATAGGATAAAAGCTAGAAATTTTTTTTAGTGGCCTGTTGTTGTATTGTAACTTTAAAAAAATTTATTCAGCATATAATAATGACTCATCATCATTTGATATTACTATAGTTGTTGAAAAAAAATTTTTGACATAATCTAATTTTAATGTTAAAAACAATGAATGTATTTTTTTCAATATATTTTAGATATAATCTTCTAGTTATGAACAAAGCATTTTCTTGATTTGTTTGCAACACAGAATATTACTTTCTAAACTCAGAACAGTGATATCAAACATAGAGGTTGTTGTATTGTAACTTTGAAAAAATTTATTCAGCATATAATAATGACTCATCATTTGACATTATTATAGTTGTTGAAAAAAATGTTAACATTAAAATTAGATTATGTCAAAAATATGACACTATTTTTTTCAATAAATTTTAGATATATTCTTCCAGTTATGAACAAAGCATTTTCCTGATTTGTTTGCAACACAGAATATTACTTTTTATACTCAGAACAGTGATCAAACATAGAATATATATATTTATATAAAATGCTATAATTTTTGTAAATTTTATATAGCAGTACTTACTTCCTGATAAAAATAAATAATATCTGTTGCATAGATAATATTTATTTCCTGCATAAATTTGGATTTTTTTAAAACATCTCCAATTTTTGTCACTGCTTCATGTTCTTGAAAGTGTCTGTTGTAAGATCGCCAAGGACCACAGTTTGAAAATGCTGGTATAATGCATACTATTGTTTGCACTAATTAGCAGATTCAAATCTATGAAATATGTCCAGTTATAAGATGGATATTCCATCAAAAATCCTCATCTTGAAATATTGTACTAATGTGTTAAATATGTGTCTTGTAAGATTGCCAAGGACCACAGTTTGAAAATGCTGGTATAATGTATACTATTGATTGCACTAATTAGCAGATTCAAATCTGTGAAATATGTCCAGATATGTGTAAATATATCCGTGTGTTATAAGATGGATATTCTACCAAAAATCCTCATCTTGAAATATTGTACTAATGTTTTAAATAAATAATATAGTTTTACAATACATTTGCTATAGACTATTTTGCTATTATAATTAAAAATTCAAAAATTATTGTAAAATAAAATGGCATGTTTATATATGTGGAAATTTATTAACTTAGATGTTCATAACTAGAAAAAAATATATAAATAAAAAACTAATTAAATTATGAATTTTTATATCTAAGCATTAAAAGTTCTTAGGACTGCAGAATATGCTCCTTTTGTTATGAATGGCATGTTTATATATGTGGAAATTTATTAACTTAGATGTTCATAACTAGAAAAAAAATATATAAATAAGAAACTAATTAAATTATGAATTTTTATATCTAGGCATTAAAAGTTCTTAGGACTGCAGAATATGCTCCTTATGTTGTGTTCATTGCTGCACCATCAGTTGGAAATATTCATGATGTAATTCTTTTATTTTTTATTATATTAATATATTTTATATTATTATGTATTATATATATAGTATGTATGAATGTTTGTTCAAATTCTTATAAATTAAAATGTTTAGTATGATAAACTACTTGATTATAGATACTTATGGTTTTATAAATTTCTATAATCATTTTTGTATGTGCAGCACATATGAAAATGGTCGGATAAATATTTTTAGGTTCAATTTCTAAGAATGAAAGACTAAATTTTTATTAAAAACTTAAGTTTAGAGCCATTATTCTGAAAATTATGTCTTTTTGTAATATCTGATTATTAGGTTATCTATAGTATGTGATATATAATTAATTAACTTATATATATAGTATGTATGAATGTTTGTTCAAATTCTTATAAATTAAAATGTTTAGTATGGTAAACTACTTGATTATAGATACTTATGGTTTTATAAATGTCTATAATCATTTTTGTATGTGCAGCACATATGAAAATGGTTGGATAAATATTTTTAGGTTCAATTTCTAAGAATGAAAGACTGACTTTTTATTAAAAACTTAATTTTAGAGCCATTTTTCTAAAAATTATGTATCTTCTTGTAATATCTGGTTATTAGGTTATCTATAGTATGTGATATATAATTAATTAAGGAGAGAGAGGCATAAAATTTTGGCAGTTTTTTATAATATATTTGCTTAAATATACTAAAAAGTGCATAAATATGTTTCTAAAATCTTTATGATCATAGTGTCTCTGCATATATGATATTATTAAAAAATTTACTCAACAGATTTTTTTAAGTTGCTTACATAAAGAATTCTAAAAATTATGTATCTTCTTGTAATATCTGGTTATTAGGTTATCTATAGTATGTGATATATAATTAATTAAGGAGAGAGAGGCATAAAATTTTGGCAGTTTTTTTATATTTGCTTAAATATACTAAAAAGTGCATAAATATGTTTCTAAAATCTTTATGATCATAGTGTCTCTGTATATATATTATTATTAAAAAAATCTGTTGAGTAAATTTTTTTAAGTTGCTTACATAAAGAGAAACAAAATTATAAAATATTGTATTATACAGTATGTAAGAGTTCCTTAACTTACATATGCTTTGTTTCTAGAAATGAAAGTTTTATTCTGAATTTATTTATATAAAATTTAAAATATTAAGCTGCATGATTAACTTCCGTAAAGGGCAGAAAGTATGATATAACTATCATAACATGATGTAAACTGTACATGTATAACATATTATCTTTACTTTTAAGAGGTGATTATAGGATAGTCAACTTATAACTATCATAACATGATGTAAACTGTACATGTATAACATATTATCTTTACTTTTAAAAGTTGATTATAAGATAATCAAGTTATCAATAGTTATATTAATTATTGATAGAGTAGTGTCATAATTATTGTTGCAATACTGTTATGAAAAGTTGAAGTATGGCTTGGAAAATAATTTTGAAAATATATTGTATGTCAAAATTTTATAAGTCAGAGAATTCAAGTATATGAAGATGATTAAAGAAATAATATAATTATTGTTGCGATACTGTTATGAAAAGTTGAAGTATGGCTTGGAAACTAAATTATAAAAATAATTTTGAAAATATGTTGTATGTCAAAATTTTATAAGTCAGAGAGTTCAAGTATATGATGATGATTAAAGAAATAATAAATGCTGTAAAAGTATTTATGATTATTAATGTTTTCATACATTTTTGAATAAAGTTAATTTTTAAATATTTGTGAACTGATTAGATCTATTAAGAGATAATATAAAAATGAAATTTGATAGTTTTCTTCAAGTAGTAATATATGTAATCCTTGGCTTACAACAGTGATGCATTTCTACAGGTTTAAGTCTTTGATCCAATGGGCTGATATACAGATAGTATGTTTTTTGTATCTGGTTCTTGTAGTTTTGTGCTCATAATATATGGTATCCTAATAAACATTAGTAATGAGAAAGTCATAAATTTTTGCATTTACAACATATGACTATAGTTTTCTTCAAGTAGTAATATATGTAATCCTTGGCTTACAACAGTGATGCATTTCTAAAGGTTCAAGTCTTTGATCCAATGGGCTGATATACAGATAGTATCTTTTTTGTATCTGGTTCTTGTAGTTTTGGGCTCATAATCTATGGTGTCCTAATAAACATTAGTAATGAGAAATTCATAAATTTTTGCATTTACAACATATGACAATTACAACTTTTAACAGGATTCAGTTCAAACCTCTCTGTCATAAATTGAGGACTATCTGTAATTGGATGTTCATTTAACTCTCTTAGATAAAATCAAATAAATTATAGCAACTATTTATGTTGGAATTTTATTATGCCAATATGCATAAAATATTGCAAAAAAATTATAGATTTATTAATTTTGAATAGAGAGTGTTGTATTTTTGTAAATTATTTTTGATTCATTAAAATCCAAAGTATTATAATTGATAAAATGCATTCTTACATCTTCAAAAAAATATTTAATAAAATTATGTATAAATATAAACATATCTAAAACCTCTTTAAATATATAGGTAATAGCCCATATAACACAGTTAAAGAACTGAGATAAACAGCTCAAAAATACTGTTGTGTACATTTTTATGGGGAAATCCCTGTTGTTATGTTGAAATGCAATTTCAGAGTTCATAACAGCATTACAGCAAATACCAAAGAAATTTTTTAATTTCGTAAAACATTTTCGGACCCATCACCGGTCCCTCATCAGTACAAGTTTCTTAAGCACATAACATTTTTTTTTTTTTAATGTTATGTGCTTAAGAAACTTGTACTGATGAGGGACCAATGATGGGTCCGAAAACGTTTTACGAAATTAAAAATTTCTTTGGTACTTGCTGGTAGTGCTGTTATGAACTCTGATATTGTGTAAAAGCAAGTTGTTTTTTCATATATATTCTGAAATGCAATTTTTCAACATTTCCATTCCTTTTTGTGAATCCTTTCGGTTAACTTGCTAGCTATTATGCAAAAAAAAAATCACTGGGAAACACATGCATTTTATTATCTCTTCAACTGAAAGGAACACAAAATTCAAAAATGCTTAGCCTGTATCATGAAATTTACAAAAATCTATCATGCAAAAAGCAAATAAACCTAGATTTTAATTTTTTTAAGACAAGCAAAAGATATGCAAAATCTTGATATTGCAGAAGGACAATATTAAATGAGCATTATCTGACATATGTACTACAGTTTATATTTGTTCAGTTATTACTATTTTTAACAAAAATTATAAAAATAAAATTATGTATTTTAATTAGCCTTTTGAATGCAAAACTTCTTTTTACGCTAATTCTAATTCCATATAGCACTGTTTCTTCACTATACAAGATTTTAGAATCTAATTATTGTGCTATATGAAGTTATCTGTATTATAATACTTTTTAAATTATTATTATATTTAAATTTAGTATACAGGTTTTTTTTACTTAAATATTGTTAAAATCTAATTATGAAACACTAATTCATAATATATACAGGGTGTTATTAATTTAGAATAAAAAGTGTTGTTGTATTTTTGTAAATTATTTTTGATTTATTAAACTCCAAAGTATTATAATTGACAAGAATGCATTTATAGCAACTATTTATGTTGGAATTTTATTATGCCAATATGCATAAAATATTGCAAAAAAATATAGATTTATTAATTTAGAATAAAAAGTGTTGTTGTATTTTTGTAAATTATTTTTGATTTATTAAAATCCAAAGTATTATAATTGACAAGAATGCATTCTTACATCTTCAAAAAAATATTTAATAAAATTATGTATAAAAGTAAACATATCTAAAACTTCTTTAAATATATAGGTAATAGCCCATATAACACAGTTAAAGAACTGAGATAAACAGCTCAAAAATATTGTTGTGTACATTTTTATGGGGAAATCCCTGTTGTTATGCTGAAATGCAATTTCAGAGTTCCTAACAGCACTACAAAATTAAAAATTTCTTTGGTACTTGCTGGTATTTCTGTTATGAATTCTGATATTGTGTAAAAGCAAGTAATTTTTTCATATATATTCTGAAATGCAGTTTTTCAACATTTCCATTCCTTTTTGTGAATCCTTTTGGTTAACTTGCTAACTATTATGCAAAAAAATCATTGGGAAACACATGCATTTTATTATCTCTTTAACTGAAAGGAACACAAAGTTCAAAAATGCTTAGCCTGTATCATGAAATTTACAAAAATCTATCATTCAAAAAGCAAATAAACCTAGTTTTTAATTTTTTAAGACAAACAAAAGATATGCAAAATCTTGATATTGCAGGAGGACAATATTAAATGAGCATTATCTGACATATGTACTATAATTTATATTTGTTCAGTTATTACTATTTTTAATAAAAATCAAGGTTCCAATAATTATAAAAATAAAATTATGTATTTTAATTAGCCTTTTGAATGCAAAACTTCTTTTTACGCTAATTCTAATTCCATATAGCACTGTTTCTTCACTATACAAGATTTTAGAATCTAACTATTGTGCTATATGAAGTTACCTGTATTATAATACATTTTAAATTATTATTATATTTAAATTTAGCATACAGATTTTTTTACTTATTGTTAAAATCTAATTATGAAACACTAATTCATAATATATATATGTATATACAGTAAACATCTTACAGATTTTTTTAAAATATGCTAAAAGTATTTTTCACTTAATTTACCTGTTTGAGATATTGCAAATTTTGATTAACAGATTCTGTTAATCAAAATTTGTAGCTCACAGGCATACAAAATTACAGCGGTTATTTCCAAAATTAAGCGGTTATTTCCAGGAAAGTTATCAAGAAATACTAACTTTTTCCGGGAAAAAATAAAAGAATTTGTCAAATATGGTTGTATATACAAAACAATTTTTCATGAATTTGGAGTAAACTAATAATAAGTGAAAAATTCTATTACTGTTAGAAAAAATTTTAGGTATAACAATTAAAACTCATTTGAATAAATTTTTTTTATGTTTAATTTTAAAGGTGCAAAAATTTTAGGTATAACAATTAAAACTCATTTGAATATGTTTTTATATTTAATTTTAAAGGTGCTCATCTAAACTTTATTTGAATAGCACGAGATCAAACAAAGTATTTATTTGATCTGAAGCTATTCAAATAAAATTAATTCGAACTATAAGTTAAAAATAAAATAAAAAAATTATTATATTACAGAAAACTGTTATTTATAAATGATAGAATATACAATATTCATTTAACAAACAATGCAATGATTTATATATTTTTACTGTTTCTTTTTTAGCAAATTAAATATTTTTTAATATCTTAATAAATCTCATGTTATAGATATTCTAATTAAATTAAATCAATATTAAGAATACTAATCATATGTATTTTTCAAATAATCTAATTAAATCTGTAATGATCCAATATATATATGAAAAATTTTTAAAAGCATGTTTAAAATTTTGTTGACTAATAAAATCAAAAATATTTACATTTTTCTAAATGATAATTTTTTCTGCTTTTTTTAATAGAAAATATAGGAAAGAATAAGAAAAATCTGATAATTCAAAAATTTTTATCTACTAAATAAAAAGATTTATGTAAAAATTAAGAAAAATTGTGCAAAAACATTTTAAAATAAGATAAAGTTTTAAGTTTTCAGTTTATCACAACAGGACTGCAATGAAATGTATCTTAAAATTTTATAAATATAAAAAATATATATTTTTAATTATTTAGTATATTATTTAAAATTTCCGTTTGCATGGATTAATAAATAATGGTTTATTTAATTTTGACCTCTATGGTAAAGGAATAAACATATGAGTAGATATCATGCATTTTATGTAATAAATTTTCTACAAAATAAAACTTTTAATAAGTTTTATTACAAAATAAAAATATTTTGCGTAATATTCATATTTCACCATAAAAATTCATTTTTTAAGAATAAGTTTATTTAAAATTTGGTGAAAGAAAATAGTCAAATTACTGAGTACTTTACGTGATTAAGAATTAATTAGAAAATAGTCAAATTACTGAATACTTTAAGTGATAAGAATTAATAAATAAGTGATAAAAATTAATAAAATTCGAATATTATTTTATTTTCATTATGTTCTTTTAAATAATGTGGTTAAATAAATATAGATTGATATAATACTTTTTGTATTTAGAAATAACTATTTTGCTTATAATAATTGCTAGTAAATTATGGTATTTCTATGCATAAGTAGATAAGTTATGAAGTGATTTATGATTAATGACATCAATAAAGAAGCAAATATCAGGTTAATCTCATCGAATTTATTTCGGCTCTGGGGCCAAATCGTTGGGAATAGCACCTAAATATATAAAAAGTGCAAAAGGTGCTAACGATTTGTTAAAGAGTGCAAATAAATTTAAAAATCCAAAAGTGGGGGGCCAACTTCACACCGGTTTTATTATTTATATTACAAATGTATTTTTGGTAGTAGGGGAGACCGAGGCATGTTGTTACAATTTTCTTTTCTGATGATTTTTTTTAAATAATGCGCACATTTAAATTGATGAATTCGTGTGCACTGGTTTAAGTATATATTTTTCTATTAATCCCATTTTTACAAAGATATACAATTGTTATTATGCAGCTGAAATTTAGCTTTTTTTGTTTGTAGGTAAATTGTAACAATTTATCCCACTATGGGGTAAGTTGTTACAAAGCTGGGGCAAATTGTTATATATATAAAAATAATAAATTTGAGCTTATAATAATAAAATCAAAAGTAAATCAACGTTTAATTATAAATAAAATTTTATTTTTAAAATAAAAATTTAAAAAATTCTTAATAATCTAATCAATTAAAATATCTAAGAATCACACAGCGTATATGAGCCCATCTTTTACATTTAATGCATTGAATCCAGTCCTCGCCAGGCTTGCTATGTAAAAATGGTTTCAAACAAATAAAGCGAAGGCAGTTTACTAATCTAATCAATTAAAATATCTAAGAATCACTATTAATTGATTCAGCTTCAGATAAACAGTTAATGCAAATATAATATGCATCATTGCTTCCATAGCCAATATGAGCCCATCTTTTACATTTAATGCATTGAATTCAGTCCTTTTCATCATCACTCTCTGAGCTTGTTGAGTCTACTTTTTATTATTCTCCTTTTCAATACTTTTTTTACTTTCTTACAGTTTTGGGTGTCTTTTTAAAAATGATAATAGCCAATCTTCAGAAGCACATTGTGATTCATCCCATTTTTTTGGATAATTTACTTTGGAGGCAAACTGCATATTGATATGAAAACCACCTCGCATCCTTAGATGACAAACCATAATAAATTCTACTGGAATGCACAATATACTCCTGTAATTTTAATTCCATTTCCTCAGAAAATACCTGCTGAGGTTTTTCATAGCCAATTAATTTCACCAAAGTAGATCCTTCATCACATTTTTCCTTTCTTTTCATATAGCGTTGCTGTTACATCATCACTCTCTGAGCTTGTTGAGTCTACTTTTTTTATTATTCTCCTTTTCAATATTTTTTTACTTTCTTACAGTTTTGGGTGTCTTTTTAAAAATGATGATAGCCAATCTTCAGAAGCACATTGTGATTCATCCCATTTTTTTGGATAATTTACTTTGGAGGCAACTGCATATTGATATGAAAGCGATCTCGCATCCTTAGATGACAAACCATAATAAATTCTACTGGAATGCACAATATACTCCTGTAATTTTAATTCCATTTCCTCAGAAAATACCTGCCGAGGTTTTGCATAGCCAATTAATTTCACCGAAGTAGATCCTTCATCACATTTTTACTTTCTTTTCATATAGCGTTGCAGTGTCATGAAATTAATATCATACACATCTGCTGCCCTCCTAAGATATAGAAGTCCACTTCTAACTTTATTTGCTGCATCCTCATATTATAGCGTTGCAGTGTCATGAAATTAATATCATACACATCTGCTGCCCTCCTAAGATATATTGATAGAAGTCCACTTCTAATTTTATTTGCTGCATCCTCATATACTTTTCTCCTACAAGTCCTCTATCTGTTTTTCTTTTGTAATTTCTAACCATTCTATAGAAGAAAACAAAATAGTTTTTAGGTATGGTAAGAAATACTCTAAAACAACCTACGGGGTAAGCTGTTACACTGTAACAACCTACCCCGATCAAAATGTAACAACTAGCCTCGAGTCGCCATTTCTGGTTTAAGAACCAATATCTTAAAAACCACTCCACGTATAGATTTAAACATAAAGTGACATTATAGCTAAATGTACAGTACATATAACAAACACACAATAGATTCACTACGTATCTTAAGCTTTTAGATCCAATATAACAATAAGAAATACTCTAAAACAACCTACGGGGTAAGCTGTTACACTGTAACAACCTACCCCGATCAAAATGTAACAACTAGCCTCGAGTCGCCATTTCTGGTTTAAGAACCAATATCTTAAAAACCACTCCACGTATAGATTTAAACATAAAGTGACATTATAGCTAAATGTACAGTACATATAACAAACACACAATAGATTCACTACGTATCTTAAGCTTTTATATCCAATATAACAATAAATTCACACTAGAAAATATTTACTCGCACCTATGATAATTACACAAACTGAAACAATATTGTCTCCGTTCGAATAATGGCTGCCAAACTAGGTCAGGTTGTACAGTGACAAAGAAGTGATGAGTCATGTTTCTTAGTATGGGATAAACCCATTAGCTACAGGGAAAACCGCCTGTAACAACTAGCCCCGTGTAACAACATGCCCCGGTCTCCCCTATATTGTTAAATATTTATTGCTTTGAAAAAAACGAATAAAGTTTTTTGTATGTTTCTCAGTAACTATATCAGATGTCATTACATTCCGGGTTCCAAAGTATTACTTATATTAATGTATTAATGTGCTTAAATATTTATTGCTTTGAAAAAAACGAATAAAGTTTTTTGTATGTTTCTCAGTAACTATATCAGTTGTCATTACATTCCGGGTTCCAAAGTATTACTTATATTTATGTATTAATGTGCTTAAGTGAAGGGGAGAGAGGGCGCCATTTTCTAATGTGTTGCCTCAGGTGATAACATATCTAGATCCGGCGCTGACTGTATTTATAAAAAATCAGATTAAATAAAAAATTGATTTTGTAGTTTAATTTAAACTCGATTTGTTTCTGAAAAGTAAAAAATTATTTTCTATTAAAATTTCAATGATTATCCGATTTAATTAGTTTTCGTTTTCGTTGAAATTTTCATTATAACTTTTATTTAGCTTTTATTTTCATTATCTTCTTTATACTATCTCAAATTCACTAGAAATTTATATTCGTTAGTGTTGCAATGTTTACAAAGATAGAAAAATATTTTTCATTTGATGATTCGAAAAATAATTTTCTTAAAATTCGGAGAATCGATTTAATCAGTGAAATAAATGTTAGCTTTTCCTTTATTCACTCTGCGTAATATAAAATATAAATGGTCAGGAATACTTCTCTAGATAATAAACTTCTGATTGATTAAAATTCATCAGTTTTGTCAGACCCACATCATAATATAGAAGGATATCCGTGAAAAATATTCTCTGTACTTGCTCTCCTTTATTTTATTTTAACTTGTTCGTGATAAATAAATTTAAACAAATTCTTTCGTTAATTTATGTTATGCTGATTCCTTAATTGCGCGTCTCCTACTAATAACTTTTGAGCTAATTAAACATTTTCTTGAATTTTTTTAGTAATATTCGAATATTAGTTAACCACGATATGGAATCGTTTCGCTCTATATTTCCAACTGTTTAAAACTTCAAAAGTTTCTCCAGAATAACATCTGAATGAGTGGAATTCTATAAAATTTAGCAAGCAGTTAAAGTTGGATTACAAGTAAGTTTAATTAAATTTTAAACTGATCCGCTTAATATAGGTAAGTATTCGATCTTCGAAAATTTCCCTGGAATATTTTTATAACATTCATTATATAGATTAAATAACGTCAGTGAAGAATGAAATTATAAAATTCACACAATAATTGAATATTTTCAGTAGGCTCTAATGTTCTCTAGTATTATTAAATATCTAGTGTTCTTTTTCTCTAGTTTTTCTTTCTCTGCCATTCTCTTTCTCTAGTATTCTCTTTCTCTAATGTTTGCTTTCTCTAGTTTTCACTTTTTCTTATGTTCTTTTTCTCTAGTTTTCCTTTCTTTACTATTTTCTTTTGCTAGCATTCTCTTTCTCAATTGTTCTTTTCCTAGTTTTTTTTTTTTTCTTTAGCATTCTCTTTCTCTAATGCTTGCTTCCTCTAGTATTTGTTTTCACTAGTTTTCCTTTCTCTAGTATTCTCTTTCTGTAATAATCTCTGTTTTTGAGTGTTCTTTTTTCTCTATTGTTCTATTTCTAGTTTTATTAAATCATACTAGAAAATCCACTTACTGAAAACATTCGATGTTAATTTTAAATATTTTATTTCCATTCCAGATTCAGCATAATAGTACAGTATTTGAATGAATTGTACGTATATAAATAAATAGTATTGGTAGTATAATCTACACGATTTGTTTAAAATTTCTATGAAATTATCCGCAAAATTACATATTAATAAATAATTTTTTAAAATAAACTCTTAACTAATTCGTTGCTAACAGAATATAGTATTAAAAACATTGTTTCTAATAAATTATTTTATAAAAGTTATGTATATGTATGTATGTATATATATATATATAGTAGATTTCGCATAATTGGGACACCGGTTAATTGGGATAACTTTTCGCTTAATTGGGACAGTAGCAGAAAAGGAATTTTCAATTTTTGATATATTTTAGGGATTTTTTGAAAGTATGGCAACATTACGTTTACTAATACTTGTTGTGTGCTTTTTTAAAAAATTCCTTATATAAAAATTATAACAACATTTTATTGTACCGCAACATACATCACAACTACACAAAGCTATTGTCTTGGCAGATAGAAACATAACACCATTAAATCTTCAGAACAACACTCCATGCCAAATAGACAACACTGCACACATACAAGAAAAGAAAACAAACTGGTGTAGAAAAGAACTCCATGGCAGACACCCACACAACCTTCAGAAACACTTCATAGATGCTAAAGCATCAAACAGAAACAGCTGGTTAGTCAGGGGGATCTATTTACTGAAACAGAAGGGTTTATATTAGCAATACAAGATGAGGTAATAAACACTAAAAACTACAGAAAATGCATACTAAAGGACAGCACATTAACAAACAACACTTGTAGGAAATGCCACATAGCGCCGAAACTGTAAAATTTATCATGTATGTATTATTTTTTCTTCACTATTTATAGTACAAATATTTTCTGTATTTTGGTTTAATAAAGCATTAAAATAGGTACCTAATTATTATTTTTTTACCTACTTATTTACTTATCTATACATTACATATTTTATTTTAGAATTTATTATTAGTTCATTTAACTGGAGCAGCCACGTAATTGGGCAAAATGGATTAATCCCAACATGTCCCAATTAAGTAGAATCAACTGCATATAATAGTGCAGTTTTCAGACTGAATATAAAGTCATCTGAAATTTAATAACTCAATACTCTTATATCTCTATATTGGAGATTCATTCTTGAATTATACAACAATAGTGAAACAATGAAAATTGGGATACCATTTCTCTTCAGAATCTTAAAATATTAGAGAAAAATTATTTTACATATTTGAACTTCACTACTGTTTTAGGAATGAAAATAACAATAGTATTAAATAAAATATTTTTTATTATGAAAATTTGCCTAATGAAAAGTTAATGAAGCTTTTGAAAAACTAAAGAACTTTATGAATGAAAATAAATTTAATAATTATTTCAATGGTCCATTCTTCTACTAATTATTTCTTGTTTTAAAATATATATCCTCTTTTAGTTATAATATTTACAATAATAAAAATTGTGAGATATTCACAGTTTTTATTATTGTAATAATATAATCAAAAATTACAATTCATTGAGTAATTGAGTCAATTGTAATTGATGAGCAAATAACTAAGAAGCAATGGTATATATAAATAAATAATTGTGAGATTTTATGCAACTTAACAATAAAAATAAATGAACTATAGTATAATTATCTAGAAGATATAGCATCATATAGCATCAGTATACAATATAAATATCTAGCAGTTACAATATATTTAAGAATATTTTACAAAACACTATCATAAAAATGACACAAAGTGAAGCAATGAAAATTGGGATTCTACTATAAAAAACTTGACTATTTGCATATATCTTTCACGACAGCAAAACATAAGTTAACAAACATTAAAGCCTTAATTAAGAGCTTACTTTATCTGGTACATGACAAATTACAATGGAATTTTGGCTTTGTAAGATAGCAATATGTAAGCTATAGTATTGTATATAAAAATGGTAGTCTATAATTCAAAAATTGATCATTGATTTTTAGTTTATTATTGCTAAAGTGATTTCATGTAGCAGGCAAAGTAAATTTTTATTTCAAATTAAGCAGTTGTTCTACATTATGACACTTAGCCCCAAAACAGCTCTGACCTGACTACCAGACACAATGCAAGATTGATAGAAATATTTAGAAATGTATTTTTACAATTCCATTTTAAACAAAACTGAATTTATCTAAAAGAATTTTGTACAGAAAATTTCAAATCTTATGCAATCTACCAATAGCAATTAAACTAATCATGTAATATACATAACAAAGATATTAGTTTATAGCATAATTCAATAAATAATAAATAATTGGCAACCACACTCATTAAAAGTATTATTTATTCATTAAAACAGTTTTTGATTAAGTAGTCTGCTTAAAGTACATTCTTATTGTGTGTGTTTATGAATTGCTACTTAGTATCTGATTATTGTATTGCCTTGAATTAAACATTTAAGTAATATAATTATATATATATAATATTTTTTTTAATATTCTAAATAGTAACAATCAGTAATATATATAAAAAAATTTTTCAACTGATTATCATCATCAAGAGAATCATTTTTAAAAAAACGATTTTCTGCAGTTTGGATAAATCATTAAAATTGTGTTTTGTTGAAGATGTAAACCAGTTAATAATTTTTCATGTACATCAATTACTATTTAAAAAGTTAAGCAAAATGCATATTAGTTTGATTTTTTCTTTAATCTAATGATTTTGATTTTAATTTTTATTTTATAACTCATTGAGTTTCATTTATATTTGGAACTGGATTATAAAAAAGTTTTCCCAATCATTTATTTTTCTATTTGAGACTTCAACTTTAATAATTTAACAGTAAATTTTTAAGAACAAGGAAAACAAGCACTATCTATAGATTAATTTATTTATTAATCAGTATTGTGTGTTAGCTTGCATATTAGCAGTGATTATAAACAAAACAAAAAACAAGCATTCATACTAATGCTTGTGCTGTTTTATTTGTAATATATGAAAAAAAAGAGAGCTATAAGTTTTAGTTGATGATTAACAAATTATTTATTTATTCTGTACATAATTTTCAGATCATACACTCGAAAGTTGTTTTCAAAGTTCAAATTTTAAAAATATTAGTTATATAAAGCAGCAAATCATTTTTTTAAAATACTTTTTTATTTAGAAAATGCTGTTCTTTCTTTATATTATACATTATGTCAGTTGTCAACAATTTTATGCACAGTACATCATATAATACTTACCAATATTTAACCACAGCTGTAACTTGTAGTGGATTAGGTTGTTGAGGATAAATATTTCTGCATGCCGTATATAGTGATTCTAAACCTGGAGGTATAACAGGAAGAGGATTAAACCTTAAATTCCTATTGAAATGCATGCTCAAATCGCTCCCTCCTACAACATCCATTTTGTTAACCTATAATCTATAACCGCAAAAACGATTAAAAGTAAATAGTAATTCTGTACTATAATAGTACTATAAGTACATAATATTTTAATTGAAATAAATACTTTTTAAACTATAATTTTTACTTTTGTTTAAAATTATTAAAATAATAAAAAATTAAAAATGTTTTGATTAAAACATAATATAAAAATTAGCTTTATTTTTATATTTTGTTTTTAATTCTGATATTAATAAAATATAATTTTAATTTTGATAATTTTGAAAAAATTATTTGTTGTTATAATTTTCCTAAATTATTAAACTAATTAATACGAAACAATCTTTTATATAATCATGCATATACTGCTACAAATTTGCTTAGCGCCCTCTGACGGAATATTGGGTTAAAAACAGGGGTGTTCTGCTTGCCGAAAATAATGGAGGCTTACGATGTTATTGTTAATCAACCGGTAGTTATAGATAACGTAAGTTTTCCAAATATTTAGTGTAATAGAGTATTTTCAATAATATCCATATGAGAGAATATATTATACGTATAATTTTCTTCAAGAATGGATGTTAGGCTTACTTGGAAATCGCCATGTTGGTGTTAATGACTCATATCTCAATTGGCATTTGTCATAAATTTTGTAAACTACCTGTGTAAAATACATTCAAGAATTTAATATAAAAAATCAATCGAATAAACGGAAATTTTAAGATATTTATAAAATTAAATTAGTAGTAGTAAATCCTTTGAACGAAATTAAAAATACAAGAAACTAATGGATACTCGATAATTAAAAAATAAAGTGGAAATATTATGACTAGCATCGTGCATTCCTGCAATAGTTGTAATGGAGACTTGAAGATGACTATAACGAAAATTAGCTTATTAAAATACATATATAAACTGCGGTTACAAATCCATACAAAAGTACATTTATGGAACGAATTTTCTCAGTTTTACAGGGATAAAGTTTTGAATATCTTCACATAAAAACATAATGAAATATTTATCTTCTGAATAACAATTTATCTTCGATAAGTTTATATGAATGTATAAAATAGCAATATGTAATATTTTGGGATGTTTGCTACAAATTAGAAATGACAATTTTGTTTGATGATTATATATTTTCATGACTATAAACAACTGAGTTCCGCTGCTTCTACTGACAAAAGAAATCACAACAAGCACTTGAAGTAGTGCGTATTATATATATCTAATAATAAATTAGTTTTTTATCCTGCTTCAAGTGCTTGTTATGATTTCTTTTATATATTTTCATTTTAAATAATTAAATAGCTTTTCTAAATTGTACAAACATCTAATTTCCAAGTACTTTGTTAATTTTTTAGAATTTCCAAAGAAAAGTGAAACTTAACAAATGTTGCTTACCTTCTTTCCTTGAATAATTTTTCAACTAATAGATTTATGAAATTTAATAGGAATATTATGTCACCTAAGACAACTTCAAAACTACATCATTTAATACCATAGCTTTAACCATTTAAAAATGTGCACATGCAAACTTCTGAGATAAGAATCTTTTGAACTAATTAATGAATTTTGTGAAATATTTAGCAAGAAAATTATTTCATTCAGAATGACATTGATAGCATATCAATTTACCTGCAACTTCAACCATTTAAAAATGGTGGACATTTAAATTTCCTTAGTTTCTTCTAATAAATTATAAACTATTTATAGATTTTCCCAAAATTCATAAAAGATAATTTCATCAGAGGTGACTGATAACATACATTTTATTCAAGTGATTTAATCATTTCAGAATAAATAAAGAGATCATGTTTGAAAAATAGGCAATTAATGGTACTCAAAACTGCATAAAATTGTCTTGAAATTGGAAATTAATTAAAAAGCATATTAAATGTTTTTTAATTAATATTCTATAGTAATTTTATGTATGCAGTAGAGTATCGATTATCCAAGTGTTGCTTATCCAAACGTAATTTTCAGTTGTGATACACAACAGGTCTCCACCAATACTTCTACCCTATAATGTGTAGGGTGGGATAATCTAAGCTTCTGCTTATGCGTGTTGACTGTATTGTTTTTATAATTTAGTTTGTATCGAGTATTGGCGGAGACCTGTTACGTATCGCAATTGAAAATTAAATAGCCCTTATACCCTGTTTACACTATGCAATATAAACCGGTTCAAATTATCAAACTTGTTTAATCTCATAAATGTGAACAGAACAAGGATAGCCAAACTTATTTGAAAACGTCACGCACTAGTGCATACTGATTTAGGCTGAACAAGTACAATAAAACATATGTATTTGAAATTTGTTTTGTATTTTTACATTTTGTTCTTTCTTATTTTTCTATCAGATCAATTATCTGAAAAAATCATTTATCCGAATACATTGGTCCCAATTAGTTCGGATAATCGACACTCTACTGTGTATATATAAAATTATTATTATATAATAATATGTTTTGTATCTTCATATTTTTATGCATCATACCAAAATTGATATTATCATGGATATTATCTCATATTCATGTCTAATATTCACCTTTCTTAATACTTTATTTCTCAAATTTTTCACATTTATGGATTATTTAATAAGCACATATAAACAATCAGTTTTAGATAAATTGAAAGATTCATTACAATTGTTTTAATAATAATATACAATTGTTTTAATAATAATATAAAATTGTTTAAAGTACTGTAATAAATGAATAAATGATGATGAAAAACAATATACAGTCGGATCTCCATATACTGAACTTCTATATATCGAAATTGATCTCCATATATCGAACCTCTATATATCGAAATTCTCTGTATATCAACATTTTTTGTTAGTCCCATGAAATTTCCATTGAAATTTGTTTCTATATATCTATAAAAATTTCTATATGTCGAAATTTTTAATTTCAGAGCGAGGGAAAAGGATACGGTAAGGAGTCTAGATTGGGTCAGACTAGAAAAAGTCGACAAATAAACAAAAATGGATGTGTCGATTTGTACTGTAGAGGGGTTAGTGTAAAGTTCTAGGGCTTGTTTTGATTTTGTATATTGCTTGTGTTAATTAAATATATATATATATTTATATAAATATATATAAAATTCAAGTTCAATTAATAATCCTGACAACAACTTCGATTTTCTTTGTGATCAAGTTGATGTATGAGTTCCATCATTATTTATTGGAAAGTTGGTTTTTTCATCTGTCCAGATGGAGAAACGAATAATGGCTTGCTTTCATTTCTATCCCAAATACCTTACATCCACAACTTCATTCTTGGTTATCCATAAAGACTCCCGTCAGCGAATTTCGTAATTAATAATATTGCTGAAATGCCTGAAAGCCTTTACAGGTTGTTATCTGGTTTGCTTCTGGCGGTTTACTGATACTTTACCGATATATATATATAAGCTTATATATATATATATAGAAAGAGAGAGAAAGCGAGAAAGTCGTTTTTATAGAAGATAGTCTGTAGAGTGCATGAGTGACACTAGATAATTCAGGAATGATTGATAATCTGTCATAACATCAACTTATAACGATGTCTTTTCACAAAGTTAACTTTCATCAAAGTAGTTTGCATATCGAATTAAATTTTGGAGAATCTCGCAAGTTATTGAAATAACTGAATTTTTATAAAAACAAACTTTGACGTGAAAACAAGTGTAATAAATCGAAATTAAACATGAAATCGTATCAATCTTTTACCATTCGATGATTCGTTTGATTAAAAATTAAGAATTAAAATCAATTTAATAAAAATTTGACGATTCGATTTAATTATAAAAATATATGTTGGCATTTTAATCAATCTCGAATTTCCAGCAGAGATTCAAACGACGTAATCTCATTTATATTTTCCAAAGAGAAATATAATCCAAAAATAATCTTAACCGAATAAATCCGGTCATAATTGAGAAATTTTTCAGGCTTCAAAACCGAGAGGGGAAAGGAAAAAAAAAATGCATTACTTGGTAATAAATTTCTAGTCGAATCTAAATATCGATTTATTCTATTATTAAATTTTCTCTTAGTCCAATGGTGCTTCCATTAGTAGCGATTTTTTTCGTGATCATCCAAGTTACTGTAATCAAGTTATTTTACGCTGCTATTATTTTGGATAAGTCGATTATTATTTCCAGTCTCTAGATCATTATTTTTTTTGTCTTTACTTCGTTGGTTTATTGTCCATGCGAATTTATGCCTTCTTCATGACAAATAAGTATTATAATTGAGCAAATAACGGTTCTTAAAATATAATAGCAGCAAGAAAAAAAAAGCTCGAAATCAGCCTATATTCCGCTGATTCAGTTAAATTTTTATTAACAATCTGTATATTTTTTAAATTTTACTTAAAAAAAATAAAAAGAGATTTTTTTGTAAAGCTTTAAAAAATTTAATTAAATAATCTCGAATTGCTAATAGTTTTAACGTAGATTATCTTTAAATTGTTAAATTCATTTGCCTAATCAAGTCGCGTTAACAATTTAACATAATAATTTATTAAATTATTCGTTTATAAGTTGTTTGCTTAATGTAGAAAGTTTGAAGATTTATTTTAAATGGCACATAGTTTTGCGTAAAATATTTCATTAAAATTTATCTAAACGGATTTAATTTAAGATAAAAGGATATTATTACTTTAAAAGATATTTCACCACAATCTGACATTACTCTATTAATTGTTTCAGGTTTAAATTTCTCACAACAAACTTTTCTCTGTATGCGAGTTTTAAATCGTTTTCGTTCCACCACCGTTTTGTTTGACATCATTACCTAAGTTACATATTCTATAAATAGCGACAAAAGATTCGTCAGAAGAATCTGAAGACCACTCCATCATTAAATATAACCGAGAACTTTTCTATTTAATGATCTGAGTAAAATTTATCGCCGAGTCGAGTCTTGTATTTTCTATCAGTAACAAATACTTCGTCTTCACATCAGATGTCAAATCAGAAACCAATATATGTACAAGAGCAGTTAAAAAGTTGTTCATCTTGCATATCATTCTTCTTTTTTTTATTAACTAGTTAATGTTGATAAAATGGCACAGATTGTAAAATTAAATAATTTAATATAATGTAACAGAATGCTAATAAATTCTAGGTATTAAGATATGTTTAAATGGCACATATCACACACATCACAAAGTAAAGAAGTGCAGACTAGTTTGCTGACTGAACTCTAATGGGATAGTAATTTTCGGACACTCGTTCTAAACTTTAACAACAAAGTTAATTTATGTAATAAAAATTTACAATTCAATAGTAAATTATGTTCAATATCTAAACGACTATTCTTGTTCGACAGATTAAACATTGATATTTAAATGTCAAAGAACTAGAATAACTGTTGATGAGTCAATTGAGAGAATGGGATTTTATGTATTAAGACGTTACTCATATGGTCTAAGGTATCACTTGACCTTTCGCCTAGTTAAGCTTTCCAATAAAATATTGGAAATATTTTATTAAAGTAAACTGAAGAGTAATAATAAACTGTTCTCATCAAGTGGTTAGCTTATCGCTAGACACCTTAATGATTGAACTAATAAAAGTTGAAGTGATCGTATTAGAAGCCATAAAATTTTATATCTCAAGAGAAAGCGGTGTCCCTTCATATATTTATTAGTCTTCACCTCTTTCGGGAATAAATAATAATAATAAAAAAAACTCTTTCCATCTAATGATGTCTGATAAATTAATCAAAAATTTCTAGTATTTTTTTGACCGAAATGTAGATCGGAATAAATTTGAATTTTCTACATCAAATATTCTAAGGAAAAAAAAATACATTTAATTAGAAATGAATTCTTTGTACAATTATAACAACATTTTTTGTACAGCACAATCCAATTTTTAATTAATTTATGCTAATTATGTAAGATTAAAAATTAAACAAATATTTTTTTAGACGAAAATTAAAGATTTTTTTCGAATCAACCTATACGCAAAAAATATATTTTTACATAATGTTTTATTGAAGAAAATTGTTTTTCAATAAATTTTGTTTGCAATTTTAAATGGCCACAGGCGATCAACGTATTAAACTAAAGGTTATCTTTCTGTATTTTAAAATATAAAATTATCAACTTTATGATAAGTTAATATTTATTTATTTTATATGTAACTGTAGGAAATAATTCTCGTATTTGAGAGAAACTATAACAAGTAATGAAAAAAAATTAAATATCCAAGATACAAATTTATC
Source organism: Olivierus martensii (assembly GCA_000484575.1). Taxonomy (NCBI): domain Eukaryota; kingdom Metazoa; phylum Arthropoda; class Arachnida; order Scorpiones; family Buthidae; genus Olivierus; species Olivierus martensii. Next base: position 20,370 of record AYEL01083045.1, on the reverse strand, counting down.
AAACATAATCAAGCGAATGCTGAATTGCCGTCCTTCAAAACAAAATTAAAATAATAGAAATAAAACTTTTTCAATAAATATTATTTATGGCCACATACTAATAAAGTTTATCGCATGTTTTATCGTATATGTCAGTAATTTGAATGCTTTAATACATTTGAAAGAATCAATTTGAATTTGTTCAGATGGAGCAGCATGAAAAATTTTCATTTACTATTTACAAGCTAGGAAGAGTTTACGGAATTCAAGTCACGTTTCTACTAATCTAGAAAGATTATAAACAGTTGAAAGCTGCAATTTAGAAATAATTAATTCACAAAATTATAAAAAGTTAATTATTCATTTTATTCAACATAGACTTATGTAATTTTTGTGTTTATTGATTAATTTATTAAGAAATAAAATTCCAGTTTTGAGAATTGATAAATTTCTAAACTTTAAACATCTCACTTAAAGTATGTATGACTTTTAATCTTTCAATTAATATTATTATTTATAGATTTAGAGCTCTATTCAAGATGGTTTACCTTTAAAAAAATCTACATTTTTCTTTAGAACGTTGATAAATGGAACACGTGTATATCAGATGATATTTAGGAAATCAGACTAATGCCTTGGAGACTTCTAATTGCAATTTTTATATTATCGGATTTTTGTATAATACTTTTATATACGAAAATGTTTCTCTCTAAAAGCTACAAGAAAATTTCAAGAAATTAAATAATTCATGACTTTTTCGTGCCGCATCTTGCTGGTTTTATTCTTGTTTTGTTTCTGTAATTCCAATACAACTCATACTTATAAATAGGAAAATAAACCAAAAGCTATAATTTAACAGTTGTTTATATAGAAAAGGAAAAATATTTTATAAAATATGACAGTATTTTTATTGTACACAAGCTTATTTATTCGATATCGATAAAAACTTTCAGTAGTAATGGACATACATTATTTTATAACTCATATATTTTCGAAAGAATAATAATACTTTAAATTTTTAAATAAATCAAACTATATTCTAGGTAATCTCAAACTATTATATTGCTGAATTGTTTTTTTTTCCTTTTTATTAATAAAAATGGAATAGAGGATTAAACTAGACGTTACAGTCTGTTTGCAGAATAGTAAAATTCCATTTAGTGAAAGAGATCCGGATATATTTTTAAGATAAGAAAGAGCTTCAGACTCAATATTTAAAAATAAGGAATAGAGGAAAAAAATTGCCAATTTTAATGGACATATAAATATTCTGGCAATTTCCGCTGTTATGATGGTAATGAAAGTAATAAATCAAGATTATTGCGAAAAGCCAAACTTATCGATTAAAAGTATTTAAGGAATTTCCCATTAGAACTTATTTATAGAGATATAAAGCTGTTGACTTTCATACTACTTAATCACAACTAAGAACGAAAGAGTATATAAATCAGGAGAAATTTAGCAATAAAGGAGAAATATGCGCTTCTTTCTCATTATAAAAAGGTTTGTCGCCTATCATTTTTAAGTTAAATATTAGTTTTATTTATGTTTTCTAGAGAAATTCCATTTCTTTCCTACAAAATGATGTCTTTAAGGCAAATCTTATAATTTTTACCAGTATTTATGAAAGTCAATATAATATTTTCTCATTCTACTCTGTTCGCTACCGGCATACATATTTAATAATATTTTTAACTGATTTAGAAAACATGCAGCTTATCGCTATTAATTACTGTTCCATTGAAAACTGTGTGACAAACCTGATTATATAATCAATATTTCAAAAGATTTAAATACAGAATTCATTTAAAGTTAATAAAATATGTTAAAAATTCTCATTTTAAAAGAGAAAAAAAGGTTCTTTTTTTTTCTTGCATATTTTATCACACAAAAAGCTTCTTTGGAGTTTTATGAATAGATATTTTATTTGTTAGAAAAAGGAACACGTCTTTGGAAATTATTTTTCTATCATTTACGAAATATTTAAGAATTCAATTCGAAAATCGGGTGTTCCATATCATTTTTAAAAACTTAGATATAAAATTGATCTACGGTCAAGTCGGTAACGATAAAACAGTTGGGTTTTGAGAGGTAAAACGACATAAATTTGATTTAATGTTTTCAAAAGAACTATCATCTAGGAGGTCTCAATGGAACTTTAATGGACTCCGCTCTATTGCGTCTACTATTTCCTGCAAGTACGGAATAGTGACGTCTTTTCGAAGTGTAACTGGCCATCCTTCTAAATTTCGTTAGCATCACGTGATCGGTAATGATTTCCTGATGGAGAAGGAACGCTCTGATGGACCGCCAGATGTCTTATGGCTGCCAAATTTTCTTCCGTCGTTCAGAAAAAGACGGCTTCCTTCTGTAATTTCAGGTTAATTGTTTGAACTAAATGACTTTTCTATTGTAAAGTCGATGGAAGTCGCATTTGGCAGAGAATATCGTTGTTAAAAATTATAATTTATCATTTTTACCCTTACGAGTTTTGGATAGATTGAATAAAACCATATGGGTCAATCGAATATTAAAATCTGAAAATTAATAACGTTTTAAATCGGCGGAAGAAAAGTTAATAAAATTATTTAATTAAACTTTTGCATATTTTTCCTTTAGAAAAATTGGCATACAAACTGCTCATTACTCTCTTACTCATTGTTAAACCGAAAAAGTCATTTTTGAAGAACGAAAATGACTTTTTCAGTTTAACAATGAGTATGAGAGACTTTTCAATTCTCGTTTAGAGAATTTCATGTTCAATAAAGTCCAAGCTGAACGGATACTTTCTTCGATTTCTTTAGACTTAAAATTCTGCTCATGCCATATACTTTCCTTCCCGGAGGACATTTTGTATTCTATAGAACTCCCTTGAGCGGGATTCGAAGGAAAAATCACTTTAAGTCAAGTGTGACTGTCCAAAAGAGGTGGGTATATGTGAAGCATCACTACCTGTATACCATCTTTCACTGTCATTGCACACAAATATCAGAATTGTGATTCACATCAGCAGTCCTTTCTGTTAAGTGTAGTTGATCTTTAAGTAAGAGTAATATTTTATCAAAAGCAACATCAAATGGTTAAGCCTTTTGAGAATTGAATGCGAGCATTTCAAATACATTCCTGATGATTTAGATTCAACAATGTTGATAGTTTATTCCATACAGAATGCTTCAATAAAATCCTTTTAAAAATCAGTTCAAAGCACCAGAAAAATAAACCTACAATATATTTAATAAAAGGGAAAAAAATGTTTTATAAGAAGCTAACGTTATAAACAATCATTAAATTGCAAAAATCTTTAAAGTTCTTCTGATATCGATTTAGTGAAAGGACATATAAAATCTCAACCTAAACACTTTTTCAAGTTGAAGGAGTGCTGACAAGAAACAAATAATTTCAAATTTATAAATCGAGTCATGGGCCGCAGCTGCGACCGTTTTTTTTTTTTTTTTCTCGTTTTCTTCAGAAAGAAGGTTGGGTCTCTAGAAATGGTCACATTTATTTCTTTATGTCGAATTGACCGGAAATATTCGGTTGCAGAATAGTAGAGGTTTTGTCAGCGTGGTTAGTAGCACCCTTGGTAGTCGTTTAGAACAGACTGAAAGTTGTTTGCCAAAGACTTTGTGGTTGTCCGAAAGCGTATATAACGAAGACATAAGAAAATTTCCAAGCAATTGCTTTCCTAAAAAATTGAAGCAAAGAATCGCAACAAGAGAACAATAGATGAAGTACTTCCATATTAACCGCAGAACAATCGTTAAAACAGAGAGAAGAGAGAGAGAGAGAGAGAGAGAGTTTACGAAACATTAGGCTTTTGCATGACAAATGCTGAAGAAGAATTTTAAATGAATTGTTTTACATCAATACTATACGATATTCATGCAATTATTTTCGAAACTGTTTAGAATATTCATTATTCTATTCTATATAATAATATTTATTCTTTTTTTCCCCCGACTGTTAACATAAATACAAGCGCTTTCACTGCGAAGAACTTAACGATCGATTTACTGTTTTATAGCTAAGGTAAACAATTTTTAAATCATAAAATAATTCGAAAGAATGTTTTGTTTATTCAGATATGCAGTTTGGTACGTCTCTCGAGAAAAACTGTATTCGATATTTCAATAATTTATACTTCGCATAATCTTATTACTACTCTGCATTGTTTTGTTTGGTTTATTAATTTGACATTTAGCATTAATATATCGTTTAAAATAAAATCAAAACTTAAAATTTATAAAGTACAAATGTTTGTCGCAACTGTTTAAACTGTTCAATTTAATAATACGATTATACATATATATATAGTTTTATATATTATCGAAATAAAGATTTAAACTTTAATTATTCAGAGATAAATGAATAAATATTCAATTATTTGATTAAGTATAATAAATGGTTAATTTTCAATTTATAATGCAAACAATTTGATATTCATATTTAAATAAAGTTAAGGAATTAATAGTACAGGAACTATTAAATTTATTAAACACAGAGATAAATATAAAATATTATAAACTACAAAAGTTGATATTGAATAAAAAGTGTAAACATTATTTAGAATTTTGTTTCTCTCGTAAATTAACGTTAGAAACAAATTGAAAAAAAGAATTACAGTAGTCACATTTATAAATAAAAAACAAAAATGAAAATAATTTATTAATGGAATTCTGAAATAAGTTGAGAAAATACAAAACAAAATAGTTAAAAAAAAAAAAAAATAGAATTTTCTCCCCTTCTTCTTCATTGTTTCGTTTTTAGTATTTCATATTTAAAAAAAAAAAAAAAAAATAGAATTTTCTCCCCTTCTTCTTCATTGTTTCGTTTTTAGTATTTCATAAAATAATTTTGTTTGCTTTTCGTACTGAATAATTGATTTATTCGGTATTACTCCGTTGCTAAAATATTCAGTAATGTTGACAATTCAAATATTAATTTGGAGATTGTCTCAGAAATAATATTATTAAAAAAAGTTGCTTTTTTTATTGTTCGAATAAGATCATTGGAAGTAATAACCATGTAGAAATATTTATTAAGAAATCGCTGAATTGAACTAAAATCTCATCAACTCGATCATTACTCCTAACTATTATATGCATGTTTAGTGTACTTATCATTCAAATCTCATCAAAATAAATATCTACAATTCGCTCTTTACCTCACAACATAATGTTTATTTTACATCCATTAAAGGTTATTTACCAAAGAAATAAAGAAAACATCTTTTTGGAATGAGATGCAAATCAATTCAGAAATATCGACTGAAGAAATCAACTTAAGAGAGAAATACTGTATAAATGTAAAACTGATGGACAGTTAAAGCATTTGTAAAAATTAAATATTAAAAAAAATACACTAAAAGCAACTAAATTTATTATAATATAATTTATTTTAAGCGTTTTTCTCCCACTCAATTGAAATTTTTTCTTCTTATTTTCAAAAAATATTTATTACAGAATAATTTTTTTTTTCTATGGGATACTTCAGTTGTTCTTCCTTAAAATATGCAAGAATTATATTTCATCCTTTTTAGTTTAAATAAAAATCTAGTGGAAGAGGTAAAAAACAAACAAATATAAGTGCATTCCACTGTAATAATATTCTACTAATAACGATTGATTAATTAAGTGCAATTTATTTTCTCTTTTGTAATTTCTCTTGGGAATTGCTTTTCCCATTAAAGACGATTTATTTCAATCTGCTGACTTGGAGAAATAAAAAGTTTCGATATTTTAAAAGCGTCACACCCATTTATGACGGTAACAGTTTCGTTACGATGCATCAGACCTATGACAACCGTTGAAAAATAATTACTTGACATCCCAACCTAATGACTCCTTTCATAGAATTATACCTTTAATGTAAATATTCGTGCAGTTGATACAGCTCACGTTTGCAACGATGCAATAAATAAGGATTAGGTTGGTCGGTAAGAGACTTCTCTGATAGTTCCAGGTTACTTATGATGTTTCCATGTATATAAAACGTAAAGAGAACACCTAATGAGATTTAGGTATCTTATGTTGATAACAAATCCCTGTGATGTCATGGCTGCTACTCTGAGATAACACTGCTTTATTAACTTTTCTATATACATTATAAAAATTTTGACGAACATTTTATGTACGAGCTCACCAAGAATAGTTTAGAAGTAAAGGGAAAGAAAGAAAAAAATTTTTACAGTGGACACTTTAGACGTCATCTATATTACAAAAACATTCTCTCTTTACAGAGTTTACCATTCGCTTCTAACACATTATTTACTAATTAATGCTACACCAGATAAACATTATTAAGATTTTTATAACCATAAATATGAAATTAAATTACTAACTGTAACATTATTTTGCGTGCCACGTAATAAATTAAGGTAAACAAAAATTTCATTAAGAAAACTTAAAAACTCTTATCATAATAATTAAATGAAGCTACTATAATTATCTAATGATAAATTTTTAGCGAATAGACGTAATTATATATTGTAAATCGTATAGAATTTCGTAAACAGAAAAGAGCAATAAATCTTTCAAGTACAAATATGCATGGAGAACAATGTCACTACGTAACAAATGGAAGCTTTACCAGTAATTGCGGAATCGTAATTAAATTTTATAAAATCTAATTCCTGATATAATATTACAGTATTTAATTATCAAAGATAAAATATAAATCATCAAAACATTAAATTATAACAACTGCATTCGAATTTTATTATTTAAACTGGCGATTATTATGTACATACAATTTGAGAATTTTAACGATTTCAAGAATTTTCCTTTTCTATAAGGAATGCTTTTATAGAAAATTCAATAATAAATTATACAGGAATTTTTGAAGTACTTTGTTTTATTTAAATTACTGTCTCTGTCTTTTTACTTAATTTAAAAAAATTAAAAATGTCATTGTTAGTTTATATTATTTTTAAAATTCTATTATTGAATCAAATTATATTTTTATTGCCAAATTGATCAAAATTTAATGCAAATTTTACAGAGGGAAAAAATAACACATTTTTTAATGATGAAGAATGCAGTAGAGTATATTATTCGATGACAATATTCCTTAATTTACTTCCGAGATGGTCATTATGATTAATGGCAGCTACAGCCATCATTCTTCGATAATGAAAATTACCATTCATCATAAAATTTGATGCAATCACAACACAATTATTGTTACTCTTTATTTCAGATAGCCGACTTGTTTAAAGATTTTGATAAATAATTTATTTCGAGTTTATTCGAGCTTATGAAAATATATATTTTTTCTAATCCTAAGTTTATTACCCTATTTAAACAATTATTCAAACTTCAACGTACAAAATTTTCATTCTTTTTTTTTAATATAATTTATTAAAAAGTTTACAGCTTATCAGAACGAGTCAGTCGGAAAAAGACTAGGAGAAACTTAAATTATCCTTAACATTTGCTCTCGAGTGTTCTATGTCGACTTTCTTGGAACCTAATGGTAATTGTATCAATCTGTGAAGTCGACCATAAATACCATTGCCACAAACGATAGAAGCTACGAGCGTGATTAAGTATATAAGCAATGAATTTTCGGAAAATTGATATGCTGATTCGTATCTATGCAATTTCATTCTTAAGTAGGAACTTTTTCGAAATTGCAAAACTTATTATTTTTTTTATAAAATTTTTTAATGATTTATAATTTGAATTTCTGTAAAACTTTTTTTTATAATCTGAAAATAAATCTTATTTTATTACTGTTCTTAAAAAAAAAAAAAAACGAAAAGTGAGGTTACGTTCGAAATTTTTCGATTGAAATATTTTTTTCCGATAATATTTTATTATTTTTATAGATTAGAATTAAATAAATTTATGAATTAATAAAATCTTCTATCGTATAAACAACATTATGATGTGCTAGATAATTACGTTATGTGGAATGGCATTAATTTTTTTAAAAAGTAAGAAAATTCTATAAAAAGAATTACGAAAGGTCGACAAAGTTCAGTAAAAGGATGGAAGAGACTATTGTCGTCTTTACTAGTTTGTCGTTAAAACTGTAGCAAACAATATAAATTACTTGTCGGGTTGAAGTGTTAGCTCGAAGGTGTAAATTTAAACAGAACTAACCCGACATGATTACGTTGCTTCAATATTTTACTCTTGTCATTGTTCAACTCCATGCCAGGTAAAATGTCTGTGTGTAGCATCATGTAACGTACTTTATCTAAAATAATTCCTAAAGAATAATAGAATTTTTTGTTTGCTCGATAGAACTTGTCGACGTAAAAAGAGATTTAAATATTGTCTCGACAAGTTAACAAGTATTGAATTATAGATCGTTAAGAAAAATTTATAGTTCTTAACAAATCTCTTAATGTGTAACGTTAACGTGTTATTTTTGCATATTACTGTATATATATTAAAAGAGAATACTCGTAAATATAGATGTAGTATGCATAAATTTTCAATGCACGACAAAACTTCGTTCGGTAATAATTAATGACAAAAGCAAAGATTTCGAAAATTATATTCGATACTCTATTAAACAAAGAATTGTATTCTTAACCATCTTTACGAAGCATTATTGAGATTAATTGGAGAAAATCCGAAATGTGTCTTATGAATCCAAACAATAGCTTTTGCAATCCAATTACTTAACACTGACTGGCAAATCAATGACGTTGCATCACATTTATTGATGCAATAGTTTCTCTATTGTATAATACATCAGGGAATATTGAGTGTCCGTTTTCTTAATTACGACTTTTCAGTTTCTTCTAGTAAAGTATTCTTTTCTCTCTTTTTACTTTTTCTGCTCAGTGACAGACAATTTCGAAAGTTGAATTTTCCAGAAATAAAACTAGTGTCATTTGCTGGAAATTTCTCGTTTTTACGTAGGAGGAATTTTTTCTTCTTCTTTACATTTACATTTTTTTTTTTATCTTGTTAAACATCAATGCTAATTTTCGAAATTTTAAATGATAGATTAAACAATAAAATAATATTTTTTAAAGACGTAAAAACGAGTAGAAATTTATTATTTTTTATTAGGATAATCGCACGATTTATATAAAAATTTATTTCTTTTCCTTAAAGTATTATTCTATTCGCAGAATCGAATTTTTATAATCAGTATTGTCAGTAGTTTTAAATTTATAAATCTAATTAAGTAAATAGATTTACTTTAATGAGTATTTTCCATTATTCTCGTCGTTAATTTCAATAGTGACTGCGAGAGTCAAAAATACTTTTGGGTATCAGATTTATGCAGTAGGTTAGTTAGCTTATATATTAAGTAGGAACAAGAATTTCGTTCTTAAATCGATTCGATTCAATTCTAATGACTTTAATAATGAATAACTACGTTATTGTCACAAACAAAGCGGGAAAGTAAAACTAGCAGAGTTTGACAGACCCATCTAAGACCTTTACTCCAACAGGATCTGTTGTTTATCTGGCGCATCTGGTGCTGACGTCTAGAGAAGAACTTTACAAATTGTCAGGAAATTGGATGGAAGGATTAGCGAAAATGCGACTGTAGCGGAAACTGCGGTCAAATCAAGATCTGTGTCTTTCCGATCTTGTTCCTAAGATAAATCTTTAGGATTATTTATGTAATACAAATAATCCAATCACTATTTTATATTTTAAATAAATTTAATTTAAATGCTTTCGCGGGTTTATTTCAATAGAAAAAAATTTATTTATTTTTTAGCAATAAAATTATTTTACTTTAATCTATATTTTCTTTTCCAGGCGATTCTAAAATTTACGAACGGCTAAGTAAATTGCATTAGATAAATGCAATTAAATTATTTATTTCAGCTTTCATTGATTACTGCTCAATGAAAATCTTATTGATTAATGCAATATATATAAATTTACAGAATATATAAAATTATGTTCGAACCAAAATTTCAGTTTATCGCTTTTTATTTTCATTAATCTCAATTTTTAAATTCTCTCTCTTCAAACAAAAATAAAGCAAACGTTTCTAATTATTTTATTCGACTTTATAAAGTTTTAATGAACATTAACTTCGATAAATAATTTATTTTCTAGTTAAACAGAAATGAATGGAAAGTAATTTTAGCTCTCCTCTCTCTTTTAATAATAATATTGTTTAGAAATCTGTCACATTATTGTTAAATTAACTTTTGCATATTATTATAGAGTACGCAATCTCATATTTTCTAATCTTTTGAAGAAGTTTAAGTTCATTACTTGATTTTTCTTGAAATATAGATGAGAAAATAAATTTATTACAGTACTTCATTGTATTTATATTTAGACCAATATGCGCAAGATGGACTGATATATATTGTGGAGATAAGTGGATATAATATAAACATAAATTAATAACAGAATAAAATTTTTTGAAATATTTTAATCATGAGCTCCATAAAATAAAAATTAAATCTTATTTTTGTCAGATTAAATGGCTAGAAAAATAAAAAATAACTCATCAATTCTGACCAATCAAAGCAAAGAAACATGATTTTTATTTTTCAGTTGTGACACAGAACAAAATAGTTAAAACTATAAAATTTCATAATATATTTTTTTTTCTATGTTAGTAAACTGGGGTGACTTAGGCCCATTAGGGTGGCTTTGGCCCAATTTTGGAAACGTGTTCCTTTTTTAAATTTATCTCCAATTTTTAAAGATGTAACAAAAAACAATAAAAATATAAATAAACAAATGGTTTTTTATGACATCTTTAAAAATTGGTGATAAATTTAAAACAGAAACACGTTTCCAAAATTGGGCCAAAGTCATCCTAATGGGCCTAAGTCACCCCAGTTTACAGTATATATAAAGATTTATATCTTTTCTGTTATATATTGCATCAAACAACTTTTCATTTTGTCAACATAAGATTTTATTTGATTTTGAATACTTAATTTTAGAAATAAAAATTATTAAAATAGTCTATAAATAAAACAATATATAATTATAAACAGAAATGATTTTATTTCATATCAAGTTATACAATAAAGCAAGTTTATAATTATATCAATTAATTATGTCGAATTGTTTAAAAAAAAAAGATGAAAGCATGGATTAAAAAAAAATCATCTTTCAGCCACTGATAAATATATATGCTTATGCATACAATAGGCAAAATAATAATTATCAAATGGTTTTTAACAAATTCCAAATCTGTTTTAAAAAATGCCAAAAGTTAACAGTGTTTAAATGAAATTAAATATTTTCTTTATGCATATTATAATAATATTTAACATCAAAAATTATCATATTACAAAGTAGAGAAATACTTTGGAGCAATTCATCGAACTTTAATCATAAAAATGATAGAATCGATCGATTAATTCAATCAACTTGGTCTGTAGCCATGATGGAAGATAACAGCTGAATACCCTTTCCTGAACACCGATAATTCCAATGACAATGGCTACCATCATGTCACAGAAACTTGTAGCTCGATACGCAGTCACAGTTAATCTTCCAAAGGAAGACAGGAATCGCAGATCGTTCATTCCGTCTGTCTCGGACAACTTCTGTTGCTGGCACAATTCTACATTTATCATCCATTCTCTCTTAACAAAGCCATATTAGGATGCTGTATCCAAGAATTAATATTCTCGTCTTTAGCATATCGAAAAGGTTGAATTTCATTATTAATGTATCTTTCATGTTGGAGTCACGAAAGATATTTTCTGTTATTTATTTTAAAAGAAACAGACGATAACGAAACATTATTTAAAAAACATATTTAATGCGCATGCAATCCAATTTAAATTTGATTGCATGCGCATTAAATATCTTTCAAAGCGCATTAATCAATCTTTCTACGCTAGAAATTAATCAGAAATGTTTAAACATTAAATTCGATAAAAAAAAAATAATTTCTTAAATATATTATAGATAATTCCGTTGTGGTTTCATAATAATAAAAAAATAGGAAGAGATAAGACGATTAAATTCTACTGCAGCACAATTTTATACAGGTAACAAAGTTCTCTTAAGCTTCTCTTGCTCCGTTGATTTTAGGTGAGTTGGAAAATCGGATCAGGTAAGACGTTTGTAATTTACGAGGTGCAAAATCATCCTTCCAATCAAAAACTTTCTCGTTTTCATTAACTGCATGCCTGAGGCCAATACGGAACGCCCGTCTCATCCCTGGGCAATGCTTGATAATATTACTTTGCTCTTAGCTTATTGCTTCGTAGCTTTGAGTTTAAAAAAGACATCAACTTCTATCCAGCTGAATCGGACTCTTAATTTTACAAATGTCACATACGACGGATAAAAGAACTCAAATATTTAAATATTTAGCAGAGAAAAATGTCATATCTTTTAGAATCGACATTTTAAATGTGGAAACTGGAGAATTATCAAGTAAAATATTCGCATTTTTCAAAGGGAAAAAATGTATTTCGTGGTTGGAGAAGACAAGTAGCTTTGAAAATTTTAAAAAATATTTTTTCTAAGACTATGATTAATAATAAAATAATGTATTATTATTCGCAATTTAAATTCATCTTGTTAAATGTATTTTTATAACTGAAATTAAGAAATGAATTATTTAACAGAAAATTAAATATGTTATCAAATAATAAAAATAAGTAAAATAAAATTTAAATAGTAAATTTTGTTTAATAAAATGTAATTTTTAGCTAGGATTTATTGCATTTTTGCATACAATTATAGAATTCTGATATTAATATTGGTACTTTTCCATAATTCATTAATTTAATATTGGCATTCATTCTTATTCATTAATAACATAGTCATTTAATTTCTAAATGCTCTGTTCTCATTGGTCCGGAAAGTAGACAGTTATGTTCTCTCATAAATTTAAATAAATTAATGCAGAAGAATGGCAACATTTTTGGTTAATGTTTAAATTATTATGGTAGATGCATGGATAGATATCATTATTAGAATTTTGAACGAATTTTAATTTATAAAATTTTAAAATATTAATAAGAATTTTTTAACACGTAAAGCTTTCTAAAAATTATTATAATTGTGATATTTATTCAGTTTTATAGCAGTCAAAAATATAAATTATTTTTACTATTGATTAAATATTGTATAAATGTTTATTAAAACTTTTATAGCTTGCAGAATGTGTTAAATTAATTAAGATCTACAATTTTCAAAAATATAAATTATTTTTACTATTGATTAAATATTGTATAAATGTTTATTAAAACTTAAGTTAATAAAACTAAAGTTAACTAACTTAAGTTAACTTAATGTTTATTAAAATTAATTAAGATCTACAAATTTACTGCATAAAAATTGCATATTATGTAACCCATTACTTAGCCTATGGCTTCCATAAAAGTAAAAATAAAATAAAACAGTTTGCAAATTTATTACAGTAATACCCGATCAGAGATACATAACTTCTCATCCTTCCCCCCTTGCCTACTTGTTTGTTTCATAATTACATAGTGCATATATATATATATGTATGTACATATTTCATTTGCTGATTTGTTGGTTAAGAGTCTTTAATTACAACAACATATTATAAACTTTTATAATTTCGTGTTTTCTTGGTAATAAAGAGAATAATATGTACCTGAAATTAGATTGGGGAATCTGTATGCATCCCAACTTATGTAATTTTCGATTTACATTATGCTTCCTGTTCCACCTATTACGTAAGTCCGGGATGTTACTATATTTAACAATGTTAAATTATGTTTTCCCCCCTTAAACTGCATCAGTTATTCAAACAAAATTTCGATTTTTTTTTTTTTGCATCTCCTCGAAATAATATTTTAGTTAAAATTGTGTATAAACTATTTCCGGAATATTTTCCAATTGACTGCATCTCTCTTTGAAGTTTAAATAATTATTATAAAGAGAAAAAGAGAGAGAAAAAGAGAAATTTGCTAAATCTGAGCATTCAATGTTTACCAACTAGATACAGTTACAGTCAAAATTACAATTATTTTTTTCCTGTTTTAGAAAAAGCGGTATATCGTTCTTCTTGCTTCAGATTTTTGTCGATAACAGCGAACAATGATGGATGTTTGAAACAGCTCATACACGACTATCGCTACTCATCCAAACGTACTCAATAATTTGTCAGAATCAGCAACCTCCACCTAGCGAAAGAAACAGAAATAAATGTAGGCGGAAAAGATCGGAACGAAAGATCTTCAATAAATCCCATAATCCCTTATTTCTCAAACACATCCGGCAACTGTGGAGCCACTTTCGTTTGACGTGGACAAATGTGGTGTGCAAGAGGCGACAAAGTAAAATAAGTCGAACGTCCTCCAGAGATCATTTATTTCTGCCGAAAACCGAACTCGAAATGGTAACTGCTACAAACTATAACGAAATTATTGATTATTCCATTATACAAATAACTCTCTCGTAATCTAATTAAAGGTAAAGAATAATTCGCGGAAAGGGAAAACGTTAAACTTACCCGTCTTTTCGAGTATAAAATTAGTTATACGTAAAAGCTTGTCATCAAAGTCGTTCTTCCGCCAGCTCCATTGCATCTTAATTAACTCTAAGTGTTTTTCTAAAATTAGTATTAATAAGATTATTTTCTTTAAACATGTATAATTCGAAATGTAAAAAAATTAATAAGCCAATAACGTGGAATTTTAACAGTTTTAATAATCCGTTAAACGTTGCGCTATTTGTATAATTCAGAAATTTAATTTACACATTCTATACAAGCGTTGTAAACTGCGAAAACTAGAAAGTTTTAAGAGAGTAAAATTCAATTAACTGTTCGTTCATAATTTAATTTCTGATAAAATTTTCCTAGCCTTATAAATAAGCCAATCTACTAGAATGTTTAAAATCAACTCTTTGAGATAAACATATAAAGAAAATTCAAAGTTGTGTTGCTACACATACAAGAATAGGCATACCAGACGAAACTACTCTTTAAGATTTACAGATATTGCTTTTCTCTATATTGCTTTTGGAAGAAAAAAAAAATCGCATTTTCTTGAAACTTGTATCGAAAATTTACTATAAAGTATTCAGCACAAAGACAGTTTTCCTTCGTTGCGATTTACGGTTTTGATTTGTTTCTTGTCTTTTCGACATTCATTTCGTGAAATAAAATGCAGACATTTTATTCCTTCGCATGTTTCTTGCTAAGAAAGAAAATTTTGCTTATAACTCAGCTACATTTTACGTTTACGCAATACATAAACAATATTTGTGATATCAAAACTTTCGTGTTTTATTTCTATCGAGAACTGTTGTTAGACTCTTCCTCCATCAAATGGATATCGGAAAGTTTTATAAAGCAATTTTAAATAAAATAATTTTCTTATAAAATATTCAAATAGTAACAAATCTACTTGTTTTATGTCAGGTTTTACGATACACGGAAAAGAACTTAAAGGAAGATTGAATGGTAGAACATTCAAAAGCAACTTTACTAACAAGTTAAAACCGAATTTATACTGAAAATTCGAGTAATAAAATGTTTAAGAAGCAATAAAGAAATCATTTCTTATTGTACATATCTAAAAAATATAATTATAAATACTTAAGATATACATATTTTAACGTACGTATAAATTAAATTATATAGTTTTAAAACATTTACTTCTCTGTTATCTTTTAAACGCGATATATAACTTATTCTTTGATGTGTTTAAGATAATAAAAAAGATTTCCAAAGTTACAATATTGGATTAAACTGATAACGTAAGGGATGTTCTAGAGAGATTTCTCAGAAATTTCTTCTGTCATTACATCAGACAAGATGAACAAAAGGTTTTTCGAAAAGATGGTTTGCGTGCTGGAACTTATCCTATTTGCACGGAAGGAAAACGCCTAAGATTCTCACGATAAAGGAATAGATTTTACCTTCGCTATTTATTGTGTCTCGGATTTCATATGAAAACTGTTGTAAAAATTGTCAAATAAACGGTTTTCCTAAGGAAATTCATGAAAATTATTTTTACAGTTCGTTTCAAATGTATAAAAAAACATAGTAATGGATTTATACATTCAGAAAGTGAATCACTCTTCCATATTGAATATGAAAATTTCATGTATTAAAACTATTTTTTACTAGGAAATTTACATTCTGTTCGGTTTAGGATATACATACATATATAAATTCCATTTAAATAATATCATAATTAAAAAAATGCACACGATTAAATTATTAATTTACTCACTTATGATTTACTTTAATTATCATAAAGGAGATATTTTATAATGCACATATGTGTCTATATACAATATTGATTAAATCCGACATGAAATTTAAAATTCAATCATTTTAAATTGATTACTCTAATCCCGAATAATTAAGCATAATCTGATTACTTATCAAATAATTATCTTGCTGGGAAATATTAATGTCAGTGATCTTGTCTGTAGAATAATTCATCACCATCAAAATTTATTCTCAAAACAACGGAATACGTTCAAAGTTGGTATTCTCTTTTCGTAATAACCCTTAAATATGCTATATATAACGCATCCATCATTCGTCCAAATCAGTCTCCATCCTTGCATACCACTTCAGTCTATCTTCTACTGATTTTTTCAGTTTTTTTTTTTTTTTTTGGTTACGCAGTTTTTATTTCTTTCGGTTTCTCGGCACGTATTTTTTCTTTCTATATATATTTATTTTTTATCTATATATATATATATATATATATATATGCATTTTTTTTGAATTCTCAATCACATGTTTTTGTAGATATTCCGAACATTTTCGTAGCACTTTATACTCATTCTTATCTTGCAGATTCTATACGATCAAAATATTCTATCCAATTTCCTTACAAACAATAGATAAGAAAAATGTTTTCAACTCATCGATCAATACTTTTATAAAGAAGGAATATTTTTACTTTTTTGACTTTTATATCTTTTATTTATATATAAACGTTGACGCGTGTATGCTTTTATAGATATATAATTGTTTATTTAGTAAAGTATAAAGTCATTTAATGGCTACAAATTGGCATAAATCTTTCGATTAAGTGCAATTAATTTATGATAAGTTGATTAAATTATTAATCTTCTTTAATTGTCTCATCTTTCAATTTAATTGATATTCGAAATTATTAAATTGCTATTTTTATTTATATATTTTTGATTAGATAGTTTAAGTTCTTGATTAGGGCAATAATTTTTTTTTTACTTTAAGGAAAATTTAAAGAATATTTTATTCTTATATACGTCAGAGGAGTTTTTGAACAGAAATTTGAAAATTGTGATAAATTGGGACCATAGTTGAATAAATAAATTTTAGAATATTTTTTTAATATTTTCGAACGAAGAGAATGCCTTTGGAGATATTTTGTTTTAGTAACAGGATAAAGGCATTTAAGAAAATTGTAGAGATAGAGAGAACAACAATCGCTCAAACTAAAGTAAATTAGAAAAACAAAGAAATCAATCATATTGAAAAATAATGTCAAATCCAAGTGCGCAACTCCTACCGCAGTTATGTCACCAAAAAGTGTCCCCGGACCAGAATTGTAAAAATATTGACAACTTCCACCATTGATCTTCAGAAAATAGCACATTTTGGTGACTTCGACACGTCGGAAAAGAGGATGAAAGATGAGATAGAAGCAACCATAAGCTTACTGTTAGTGTTATCTTGAAAGTTCTGGAACTTTTGCAAAAGGGTGAAGAATGATCTACGGCTAAAAATCATTCCATAGCTAGCATATGAATCTAGAAGAAACTGTAAATCAGATTTCAGACTTGTATTTGTCAGTCAGAGTGATGACTTAGAGAGAAAATATCTCGGATATAAGCTCATCGTGACTGAAAATGTTATTCTTTTCTGTCGCAAAACGTTATTTACCATTTCGTTTTAGAATTGAAGATAACCGATATTTGGTTTGTTCGCCATCTATGCTTCTTGCCATCAAAGAGATCATACTAACAAAAAACACAAAAAAACGATAGCAAAACAAAAAAGTGATTTATTTTACTTGTTATCTAAGTGTCTTAGGAATTTATTCTCGAAATATCTCTCTATATCCCGTAATCGCATAATACGTTGTTCCTATTTGTGTGTAAAAAATAATGGCAGCAATATTTTGCAGAAATCCAAAATAAGCTTATAAGAAATAACTTATGAAAAGAAAAGAATTTATGGCAGATAACGTTATAAGATAAACGATTCTAAAACAATAATTTGTGACAAGTAAAATTTGATTAAGCAAATATCAATAAAAATTAGTGTTTTCGTTTTAACATTAATTTAAATGAATGCATAATTACCATTTGAAAACATTTAAATTTAGTTTAAGAAAATTGGATCAACTGGATAAATTCTTTCGACATTAAGCATATTGCAAAGCATTTTAAGAACAATCCTGAATGCAAATTAATTGGATTGAAGTTTGTAAAATTCTTCCAGTTATTTCCAACAGCGTAATCTTACAAGTTTACAAAAGAATGTGATCTGCATCAATGCCTTATCTATGAAAGATAATGGAAAATAGACAATAGTAGAACGAAGAACGGAATGGAATATTGGATGAAGTCATTAAGGTTAAGTGCATGTCGAGTTCGCTGTTTAATCCTGACATAATTTTACACTTAACGATCGTCGCAAGTTACCGAGTAAAGGAGTAGCATAACTAAGACGGAAGCTGTTAGTCTGAACCGAATACGTTTAATATTCCGTTTAAATATAAAATGTTTCCGTAAGCGACTAAATTGCTGATGACTACCGGAAAATGTAGTTAGAAACCATCTTTGCATTGTTTATATTAAGGAAACTGATGACTTCTTAAAACTAATAGATTAGAGAGACTATTTCCGTAACTTATAAACAGCTTTATTCCGTATTTTGCTTTAATTCCAAACTTAAAGCCGAAACGTAAATATTTACATTCATACAGATTAAAAGCGTAAAAATCAATATTTAGAATTAAGACGGTTACCGAATTAAAACAAAATATATCTTTATAAATAAAAACAAAACACAAACTTTTATAAGTTCGATGAAAAAAAATATATAATATTTTTACCAACAGCATTCCCATAATATCTCAGCAGCTGTTAGTGTCAGAGAAGTAACCTTTGTTACGAAAGTCGTTCATTTTCTGTCCATTAGTAAGTAAAACTGGAAAAAAAATTTTACTCACTAATATGTAATTCGCTTTACTCTCATTAGCTTCCAAAAATATAGAAATTGTGCATATTGAATTGCAGATTTGAAAGATTAGACCCTAATGAATTCCACTGTGATTCTCATTTGCATTGATTTGAATCAGTTACACACATACACACACACACACACACATATATATATATAATTAATTTCCTATCTTATGAATAAGTGCATAGCTTATTAATTTTTTAATAATTTTGATTCCATTTCTTTAATTTTAATGTCTAAATTGAAAATTTATTCCAAAAAATTAGTTTCAAAATGCACATAACCGAATGTTTACATATTCTGTAACATATCTTCAAAATGGAGTAGATTATTCACTTCTTTTACTATTAAATTTATAAGATATTTGGGTATCACTTTGAAGATTAAATTTTTAAAAATTTATTTTGTAAATTTTACATATTATTCAAAGTAAAATTTGCAAAGATTATTATTATTATTTCTCAGGTAGATTAAAGCAAATATTCAATATATGCTTTGACAAAAGTTTTTTATTAATAAAAAATCAGGTGAAAGTGCCATTCTATATATATTGTATTTATAGAAACCATTTACAATGAGTTTTTTAAATATTTAATTATGCAATTATTTAATTTTTCAAAAACAAAAATACTTAGATCAATTATAACTTAATTTATTGTCAGTGAAATAACAATAATCTATTGTTAAATTTATCATTATTTTTTATATCAAACTGTATGAATAAATAGCATTTCTTTCTGAATTAAAAAAAATTGCATTAAGTTTGATTAATCTAGTGTCATTTCTAATTTTCATTTTCTCCCCATACGATACTATTGTTAAGAACATTTTTTTTTTCCTTCTTAAAAAATTGCACTTGTTCTTTATGCACAGCCAAAATCTAGAAACTTTCAAAATACAGTACATGAGAAATGCGATATTCAAAGAGATCAAACACGGAATCTGCAAGAGTCGCGTTTAGATCCACGCCATTCCAACGATCCTTCAAGATTGTAGATAGTTCGAATTTATAAAATAATGAACTCCATATAAAACACACATTCGCGTATATTTTTCTTTCATAAAAATTTAGTCTGAACTGAAATATTTTATTTAAAAAAAAAACATATAATTTTCAACATTATTATATATTGAATTTTTTCAAAATTTTGTTTTCCCAATTTAGACTTTTATTCTTTCCGAAAAGAAATAATCGATTTTTGAATGTTGACTCTATCTATTTTAAAAAGAAATAAAATTCTTTCTCCCAAATTTGTTTCATAGATAATTTTATGAAATAAATTATTTATATATTTATTAAATTTA
>AYEL01083041.1:0-52858 GCA_000484575.1 Olivierus martensii | reverse complement strand
ATATTATATATAAATAGCTTTAATGAAAGATAAAGCACACTTAGTTCTTTAAAGGATTAAATCGAATGATTCTTAATATTTTTGGATTCATTAAACACTTAATAATGAATATATTTTTTGCAGAACACCAAAATTAACAACATTTACATAAGATTACATAGTCTTCAAATTAATAATAAAAATATGCATGTAATGCATATTTTTATTAAAATTATACATATCTTTTATTAAATTTATATCTTAACATATCTTTTATTAAAATTATAGGTTAGATATATTTATATATATTGTAATTTTGCAGATCCACTGGATTAATTAAAGATGAATTGAAACAATTATATAAAAGCAAAGTTGAATTCCTTTCTTTATGAGGAGTGTGGTAGGCTACTAATGAAAAAATGGAAAAGCATCCTCCTTTTATTTCACCAGTAGTTTTATAAGATTTGATTCTTATGAAGCTCAGGTAAAACAGATATATAATATTTTTATAAGAAGAAAAATTGTATTTAGAAAGTTTAAACATATTGGAGGATTGGCTAGGGAATATACAGTATAATACAAAATATCAATCTTCAAAATTAAATAATTCAGCTGAAGATGCAAACGAAACATGCTACAGTAAGATTGAATAATGACAAGCAAATGCACAATTCAGGAACATTGACTTTATAGTTTAAGATAAGCAATATATTCGTTCATATAGCGTTTTACATCTCTAAACAATTAAAAGAAGTGCGCCCCAGGATTAAGACCATTTCAAGCATTAATTGTTTTTACTTTCGTTAATTATTTTCATTAGAGACATGTTATATACGAATAAAAATTAGTATATATTATATGATAATTAGATAATGATGTAGTCTTTTTGGTGATAACATTTAATTTTTTTTACATAAATTACAATTTTTTTCAAGTTTTATTATTCAAGCAACTAGTTAAGATGGCGAATCAATCCTTTCCATTATTCGATTTTATATCTTTTTAAAAATTCATATGATCAGAATAGATTATAAAAAATATTTGATCCTCTACTTGATCCCAATTATATAATGTGTGTAAAAATCATAAAATTCAATATGCGAACTTTATATAAATCTAAATATTTACAATTAAGTTGAGGAACAGAAACTGGAAAGATTTCATTTATTCACTGCAGTCTTATTTTATTTTGTAATGAAGAGTTAAAAAATAGTGTTAAATATTTTATTATAATAAAAATTTACGAGTGTACGAATTGTTATTACATAATAACTGAATATTATTTCTCCCATATCAGTTTGTTTGTATAGTTTCGTTTCACCCGTGATGAAATTTTTTTATTCAAATTAACGTTTAAAATTCACAAAATTCAGAAATTACTGCGTGAAAATTTTAAGATAAAAAATTTTAAGTAAATATTTTATTATAATAAAAATTTACGAGTGTACGAATTGTTATTACATAATAACTGATTATTATTTCTCCCATATCAGTATGTTTGTACAGTTTCGTTTCACCCGTGATGAAACTTTTTTATTCAAATTAACGTTTAAAATTCACTAAATTCAGAAATTACTGCGTGAAAATTTTAAGATAAAAAATTTTAAATGTGTTAATTTATATATAGTATCATTTTGTATATGCATCAATTACAAGTTCAATTAATTACATACCGGTATATTTATCAAAACATTAAAGTTATTAGAAATACTTTAAATATCCCATTATTCATTTGTTTATTAACTTTTATTTTTAAGTTGCCATTTGTATGACATCTTGTTCTATTTATTTTTCGGAAATACATCTTTGATGTTTGTTGATTTTTGAATCATAAGAGAATGAGATCAATTATTAACAATTGAGAAATATTGAAATTGTCACACATCTTGATAAAAATATCCATCCAAATTATACTCTAATTCAGAAATAATATAACTTTTTACTGCAAAATCTAAATAAAATGAACCAAAAAATGTTTGATTACGTAATTTGCTTCAGTCCAACTACAGACTAAAATTGGTTTCTCTTCAGTTCTCCTCTTTGGAAAACCAATCGATTTGGGTCTAAGTTTAACCGAAAATGATTTTAATTAAATAGTTTATCTTACTAAAAGTGCTTGTTGATTCATTATTTAAATTTAGAAATATTTTGTTAAAATATTTTATACAGTCCTTATTAAAAATCAGTAGAATTTAAGTATTATATTAAATTCTTTTTCCTATCTGATAACTCCAGCTCCCAATGAACTATAATCAAGTATAAACAGAACAGTGCATTCATAAAATAAAATTGGTCAAATAATCATTAGTGAAATAATTAGGAATTCTACTAACTGAAAATTTTAATAGTTTACTTCCACTCTTATTCTACTCACTACCAAATTTTTTCATATTATTAAAATTTTGGAATTAATTTATACATTATGTTCAATATATCATCTCGAAAGACCATAATATTATTTCGTAAGCCAGACAAACATGTGATAAAGCAGATGTTTACCATCATGGAAGATCCAGGTTCCATTCTGAGTTTAATATCTGGACTCAGGTCCAGCTTATTGAACCTATGCTTCAGCCTTTTGGTTGACCTCATCATGACTATTGACTAGCCAATGATGGGCATTAAAAATGCCCACCATCAAATATATCTTGTGTTTAACCTAACTAATACTGTTCTTTTCAAATCATTTTATGCTTGACTAGATCGTCTTCAAAATTTCCCCCATAGTAAGAAGCAGGTTAGCCAAATATATTAGTAAAAAATTCCAGGGGAAAAAAACTATAGCATTATGAAGGAATTTATTCAATACGATATACAGTATATAAAATCATTTGGACAAATGTCAAAATTGTAAGAAGCTACAGAAGTTTGATAGATATATCTGAAAGGTTCAAACTATTTGAAAGAAATCCAAAAACAAGCTTACTTGTCAAACCAAAATAATTTTTAATAAAACACTTATAAGTATCTACGTAAAAGTGCTTTATTAAAAGTATTTTGGTTTGAAAGTAAGCTTGTTGTTGGGGTTTTATTTATATTAATTAAACTAGAACTTGTTTTACTATTTAAAAGAAAACAAAATATAAAACTATTATTATTCTTCCAAAATGCTTGCTTTTAGCTTAGAAGTGGGTCCATGAATAAGTAGTAGATATACAGTAGATTTCATGCTTAATCCAGTATTGATACTTTTATGCTTTGAGTTTCCAATAGTTATGTCAAGGAGATAAAATGCATTATCCAGATAAATTTAAAAATCCTCCATACTTATTAATATTTTGGGACATTTTCTTTGTTATAATTATAACTTTTTATGCAATCTTAATGAACTTTATTCTCAAGGTCTGGAAGTGTAAAATTTTTTGTTGTAAAAATATACATACTAAATTATATATAAATAGCTTTAATGAAAGATAAAGCACACTTAGTTCTTTAAAGGATTAAATCGAATGATTCTTAATATTTTTGGATTCATTAAACACTTAATAATGAATATATTTTTTGCAGAACACCAAAATTAACAACATTTACATAAGATTACATAGTCTTCAAATTAATAATAAAAATATGCATGTAATGCATATTTTTATTAAAATTATACATATCTTTTATTAAATTTATATCTTAACATATCTTTTATTAAAATTATAGGTTAGATATATTTATATATATTGTAATTTTGCAGATCCACTGGATTAATTAAAGATGAATTGAAACAATTATATAAAAGCAAAGTTGAATTCCTTTCTTTATGAGGAGTGTGGTAGGCTACTAATGAAAAAATGGAAAAGCATCCTCTTTTTTTTTTCACCAGTAGTTTTATAAGATTTGATTCTTATGAAGGACAGGTAAAACAGTGAATTCTGCTATAATTAAGTTGCATTATAAGCCATAAATGTATTGTTCTGATTTTTGAAATGTTATGCATATTTCTTCTATTCATGCTTTTTTGTAATCTATTAAGAAATGAATTTCTTTCGGTGTTTTCCTACATATTTAATAAGTTTCTAAAATATTTAATTGAACATTTAATTCAACACTAGTTATGAGATGCAAGATTGCAAAAGTTTATGTTTTTAGGAATTAATGCAAAGGGATGACTAACAGATTTTTTTCTGAATTATTTGGTTATATCATGTCATAGTGAAATTTTCCAAAGGAACTGATAAAAAAAAAAAAAAAAAAAAAAAAAAAAAAAAAAAAAAAAAAAAAAAAAAAAAAAAAAAAAAAAAAAAAAAAAAAAAACTTGAATTTTTAATTTGGTTTTATTGTATTATTAACAAGAATCACGGCTAATTCTTGATTTATTGACAATGCAATCAGTAAGCCCTATCATTGAGCATAAATTCATTTGTGTCTAATATTTGGTGTGAAATTAGTTCTCCACTTTTTAAAATTTAAGAATTCATTTTATAATAAACAATTGAAAATTTTAAGTTTTCATTTTTATGGCTTAGCAAGTTATATCTATCCCAGTTTTGGTCTATATAAAAAGAAGTAAAAGCATCAAGGTAATATGATGATTATCAAGGTAACAATTCTATTTAAGTAATATAATATTTATATATTACTCTACAGAGAGAAGTTTTATTTTGCTTAAATGTAGAGAATAAAATGGAAAAACTGTCAGATCATGGAACATGTTTAGTAATTAAAAATTATAAAATATTAAAATTTCGATATTATGTTAAATAACTATAATAAATAATAATACACAAATTATTTTTAAAGATATTAATTTCTAACATCTGACTGGTATTAAGTATATTTTGACAAACAAATTGCAAATAAATTTATGAGTAATGAAATTATCTGTTAAATAACTATAATAAATAATAATACACAAATTATTTTTAAAGATATTAATTTCTAATATCTGACTGGTATTAAGTATATTTTGACAAACAAATGCAAATAAATTTATGAGTAATGAAATTAGATAAAGGGAATTGATATTAAGTTGATCTCATCAATTTGTTTTGGCTCTGGACCTTAATTGGAAAAATGTAAAAAAAACTAATTATATATATTTTGCAAAAGATATTGCAAAATAAAAAATTTTAAAATCTGAAATTGAGGGCTGACCAGATTTTGTTTTGGCTCTAGGATGCAAAAAGAAAGTTTAAAAATTCAGAAGTGGAGGACCAATTTCCCACTATGTCTAATAGCAATGTTCATTTTGTGTCTAGTTCCCAAGTGTAATTAAATACTATAGTGAGCAAAGTTCCCAAGTTTAGCTAAATACTATAGTGAGCAATTGATAAATATAATTTCCAACTTTAAACTGCATCATAAATTAAGGACAATCTGTATTAATTATCAAAAATTTTTTCATTTCATGTTAAAATGATGTGTAGGCAAATCTCAGTTTAGAGCACTTCTCTAATATGGCATGTTTTATTTCTGTATCTTGGAGACATATGCCACTAATTTAAAAAAATTGAACATAATGTCATATGTCTCCGAGATACAGAATTATATTTATGTTTATTATTTTTGGCACTTGCCTTGCTCTTAAGGCAAGTGCCAAAGAGCTAATTTTAATGTAATTTGCTTTATGTCAGTGGTCTGAAACATAACCTATCACATTAACAAGGTATGCTTATATTTGCCATCTTTTAAATATACTAAAAATTCATAATAAACTAGTTTGAAACATCAATAAATTATAATATATATGCAATTTATTCTTATTTTTTGGTAATTAAAAATTCAAATAATACAAATAATTGAAAATACTTCAAAATTTACAAAAGGTATTTCCAAATTGTGTGTGCCTTAATTAAAATTACAAACTTAACGATAAATATATTTATGTTAATCCTTATATACAATATTATACAGTTTTTGAAATCATTAAAATTTTTTATATTTTTGATTTCATTTAGTTCTTCAAGGTCTAATTATTAACTTAATAATATTTGGTCCCATAACAATAAAAAATAATATGTAATATTTTATTTTTTGAAATCACACTAATGCAATTAATCTTCAAAAATTATACAAAAACTGACTTCTATAAAACATTTTATATTATATCATATAATAAAAATTTAATTACAAGATATGGAAGTTTATGAAAGAAAATTTACAAGTATAATTAAATAAAACTTTTCAATTATTATATATAACTTTTCTAAATCAATAATTGTCTATCCAACATGCTTGCAACTATTTATTTTATCAATTACATTAATTCCCATGTGTTGTAACTGTTTCGATTACAAATTAATGGCCAAAAGGAAATTCTGTAATGTATGATAAACAAAATTCTTAACATTTGACTTTACTTGTCCAGCATTAATTATTTTTAAAATCACATTTTAAGTAAAATAATTTAATAGGTACACAATGGATTTTATGTATTTGGAAAATACCACTAAACCATTTGAATTTTAATAATTACAACTTGCATTTAGACTTTTTCTGTTGCTTTAAGATTTTCCAGAACTTGAGAGAACAATAATGAGAACAATAATTAAAACAACAACAGTCAAAATCACAAGAAGAATGCACAGCTTCTTTCGATAACTTCTCTGAAACACACAAAAAATTTATCTGAGTAAAAATTTTAAATATTCATTATAATTTTATAGCTTAAGCAATATTTAGAAAAACTAACAAAAATGCTTGGTGTATTAAACATAGCGTTTCTTTGATATGCTCTATTGAAGCAATTTTCAACATTTTTTAATACATTATTATTTGTTATTTCAGTTTTATTGAAAATAATAATTTGGCAATTTTAAATTTAATTTTGTCCTAAAATGCTAATATAGAAATTGAACAATTAAATTCAACTCTTTCATTATAGTCTTTCCAATCTTCATTAAATCAGTATTGGAGTAATGTCCACAGCATTTCAATTACATGATGTATACCATAACAAAATAGCACTCTGATACAAGCAATAGCAGAAATCCTAGTCATGCATTCATGGCAATAATTGGAGTATAGAAAATGCAGTAAGTATCAATATCATCTGGGTACTTCTGGCAAACTTTAGTTACTGATCTTGACTATATATAATGACTGTACTAGCAATAGATGACTTCTTATAGACTTAAAGAATGAAGCAGAGATCAACTGAAGGTTCATCAACATAATTGGACTTAGCAAAGTATGGTTTCTTCTTACTTTGCTAAGTCCAATTATATGTCAGTTGATTGAACCTTGTGAGATTTAAACATGGATGCTTTTTCCACCACTGAATAATAACAACAACACAAATGGAGAAAAATAGATTCCTAATTCACAAGAATATCACAGAAAACATTATCATCTTTAATAGAACATCAGACTGATAGGTATTGTAGTTTGACTTGAAACTGAAGATTTCTAAAAGAGATCAGCTAAGGATGATGAAGTAGAACACAGCAATGAAATAACGAATATCAACCTAACACACATCAAAATAATCATAGGTAACTTCAATGAAAAAGTTTACACAAGAAAATATGATGAATGATATATAAGAAAATACATTATCAATATATGGAATGAGAGGAGCATTAACCACACACACACACACACACACAAACACACACACACAAACACACAAACACAAACACACACACACAAACACAAACACACAAACACACACACACAAACACACAAACACAAACACACAAACACACAAACACAAACACACACACACACACAAACAAACACACACAAACAAACAAACAAACACAAACACACAAAAACATACACAGACAAATCTGAATTGCAATATATGCCAATATGAGGCTATATAATACCTTCTTCAACAAGAAAGCGGAATATACTGTGTGTTGGGATTGATTCATGTTTAAACTGACTTTAACCTGGCCAATAAAAGCTGTCTTAATATTCAATCAGTTCAATAACAAAGAGATCACTGATGTTATCAAAATGAAGCTGGATATATATTATGAAAACAAATGGCTAATAAAAGCACATAAATATCAAGAAAAAAGAATACAGCATAAATTTTAAGACCAGAATTACTGCTTGTAGAAGACCTATAACAGAACAGTAATATCATCTTTGGAAATATCCAATCATTGTATCAAAAAATATTTTGCAACATACTAGTACTGAAAAAAGAATGATGATAATGATAAAATATAATGAAATGTGCAGAATATGAAAAAATCAAAGAAGATATATGAAAATTTAGTAGAAAAAGATATAAACAGTCATAAGAATAGCAAGTGTCTCTGATTAAACAAAGAAAAAACCATGACTAGTAATATCAATGATGATAATGGAGAAGACATTGACAACTGAGATAAAACAGAAGCAATCTTTGACAGAGATCCGTACTTATGTAAATTCCGTGATTTATTTTTGAATTAACTGCAAAATTAACATTTATTAATTAATAATGCTCTGATGGACTTGGCTAATTAGGAATATTTGGATTAAATAATTCCGTTAAGTTGAATCATGATTTGTTATCTGACTTGAGCAAAGTCTGCCTGCCTGAATTTGCCATGAGGACCCGTGGCTAAGCTTAGCCAGTTTGGGAGTGCTGATATAGGCATAAGTCCAATAATTCTTAAAAATACTTTCATTATATACATCCTGAAATCGGTAATCTGCCAATGTCTTGGTAAACTAGTCTAATTGGTTGAGGAACTGATTAATTTGAAGATCCTGATTTGACTTTACTTCAAGGAAATTTCTAAAAATTGTAGTTTAATTATTAAATAAGAGATGGTGCCACCTAAGCCTATATTTAAATAAATTAATTATTAAACCACTAGATAGTGGAATTGTAGCTAATTAATAAATAATTGTTAATTTAGCTATTAATTCAAAGATAAGTCAGTAGAAGTATAATTTGACTAGTTAGAAATATTTGGATTAAATAATCCCCTAGTTAGGTTGAATTATGATTTGTTATTTGAAACATTTAAAAAATTAGTAATTAATGACTTTTATGAAATTTTTTAAATTCTTTTGTTATATTTTTCAAAATATGGAATAAATTTTGTACTGCTTTTATATGTTCATCAGAGGGCCTTGTTCTAAAGAAAAGTTTGTTAATACAGGGTGTGTCCCAAAAAAATGTACTCACTCTTTCGACCAATCACTAACATATTTTTTGTTTTTGTTACAGATCAAAATATTATTCAATAATGCCAAACTTTATGTTAAGCAATGTTGTTGCATCCATTGGTAAAGTAATGATTTATTGAATAGATTAGTCTTTTCTGCAAGTCATTTACACATTCATGCGTGTTTGCAAATGCTCAAATTGATTTCTGCCATTTTCCAAAGTTGATAATGTTGACCAATAGATGTGACAACATTGCTTAACATAAAGTTTGGCATTATTGAATAATATTTTGATCTGTAACAAAAACAAAAATATGTTAGTCATGGGTCAATATAGAGTGAATATATTTTTTTGGGACACAGTGGTGTATTCATAATCAAAAACAATTGTTCACAAATATATATGAAACCAAAATTTCACAGCAAAATTAGAATATTGACAAATTTATACAAATCTTACAATCTTGTATTATATTATAAGTCAATCAATTTTAATAAATTCAATAAAATACTGAAAACGTTTTTGTTTTAATTAAAGTTTATGTTGAGAAACTACACTGCTGAATGTGCTCTTTTTATTTGAACTTTATCAATCAATTTTTTTATTTGATTAAAATATCTATCAATTAAGTTATCTATAGCAACTTTCTAAGGGACACAAAATACTATTATGCCTCAAAAACTCTTCAATATGTATATACTACCAGTAATGCCTGTAGCTGCAAAACATGGCTCTTTAAAAACAAAATGAATAAAAATTAATATATCTTTTTCATGTTATTTGAGGTTATAAGACAAAATGATCAACAATACAAATGCTGAAGAGATGACAGAACGAAAATAATTTGATTTTCTATGAATACAGATAGGTAAACATTCTCAAATAATAAAATACAAATGATAAAAATAATAATGAAGTGCAATATTTTATATAAGTTAATCCCTTATCTTTAGTTACCTTTAAATGTGAAGTGATTATATTTCACAATATTAACCTCAATATAGTGTTGTTGTTTAGGAAGAGTTTTATCATATGTACCTTATGTCTAAAATTAAATCTAAATTTTACACAAAAAGTTTTTTTAAATACTGCAATTTCAAAAAATTTGAAATTAAAGTAAACATATCATTATTTCTGATATAATGATTATTGCATAGAATAATATAGGAGTATTTTTTACTAATAGGGGTTTCTGCACATCTATGACTCGCTTCCAACCAATAACTAAACAAAAAAATCATATTGTTTCGGAAAGTTATCAGTAGTCACTTTAGCAACTCCAGGTTAGTTCAAACCTCCAAAACTAGATGCTCTAATATCATAATTCTCTCTATTTTTGTATATTCTCTTGATTCTCATAAATTATTTCTATTCTATTCTCTATTATCTCTAATAAAGATCATCTGTTATATTAAACCACTGATGGAGAATTGTAATATTTTAAAATTGCATTGGACAGCTTCCTTCTAGTCCTGAAAACACTAACAGAAAACAGTTTTTATCAGTCAACAGCATGATCAAAACAGATACTAAAACCAGCAATTCGATTCACACCTTGTGCATTTGCAGACTGTGGACTTTTTTGGTCAGAGCTGAGTTGTAGCTGTGCAGAAACTCTCTATTGTTCTATATTCTAAAAATATTCTAAATACTAGTAGTTCTCAATTTTATGAATTAATTTATTGTTGGAGTGTACTCATAAATTAAAAATCAATTTCCTATAGATACAAATATATATATATAATGTAAAATTAAATAAAGATTTATCTGAAGAAATGAAAACATGGCATTTAAAATCAAGAATTTTATATAATATAAAATAATTTATTATAATAATATGTCCAAAAAATTTTTATTCATTATTACTGATAGATAAATAGATTATCCAAACCTTTTCTTTTCATCTATTTTATTTCCTATAATATTTATTTATTTGGTATATTATTTAGTTAAGGGTAAAGATACTGTGAAGAGGTTGACTCTGACCTATCTTGTCTATTATTTTATTATGCTCTTTTTATTATTTATCATTATATTCATTATTATTTAACATATGTTTTTGTTTAAGAGTTAACTTACTTCCATGTTCTCCATCATAGTGTTTAGCAATCAGGTGTTTACGGAACGGACATTCTTCTTCCAAGGGAGCTTTCTCAGTTTGTGACGTCATCTCATCTACATAATTTTACCACTGATCCGATATGAGAAAATAAGAATGATCTTTTATCCATGTTTTGTTCATTTATAATTAAATTGTAAAGAGGATGACATGAATTGATTACTCTGTAAACTAATAAATTTAAACTCGTTGCATGAATTTATATAAATGAAGCAACACGGGACTGTAAATCATTCTGTTTAAAAGCCTACGTAGCCAATGTCACAGCAGTGTCGTATTGACATAAGGTTGGCTAAGTGACATTCGAATTCTTATAAAGATGAACAATTGCTTGAAGTTTGTATCGGTGATGGCTTCCGATCTTATTTTTTTATATATTTTTTTTAAATTTAATTTCGTAATGTGTAGTCCAATCTATGTTTAAATGTCAGAACGTTTTTAAAGCGAATAGAAAAAAATAAAATAATTATTTCTGTCGAAATGAACAATTTTCATTAAAACGAGCATTTTTTCAGGAAAAAGTTTTATATTTTAAATAATTTAACACTTGACATTGCTGCAATGATATTTTATTATTATTATTATTATTTTTGAAATTATAAACTAAGAAAAATTTAAACTTTTTTGAAAAAAAAAAATTGTCAGATACGATTTTATTTTTCCATATTTTGACTTCTGTGAATAAAAAATTCTGTATGTTAAAAATCAAAACATTTTTTTTTTTTCTATCCGTATTAAGAATGAATGAAATGCTTACCGAAAAGAAATATTTATTATTTTATCAAATGATAAATGTATTTTATTTTCAGAAAGAAATATCGAAACAAAAATTATATATCGCTGTTAAAATATTAACCATACTTAAAAGACTACACGCCAAACTTGCGTATTATGTTATTAATAATGATTTCTATGCATCAAAGTAAGAACCAAATTAATATTTATAACATTTAAATAAATAATAAATTTATGATCTAAAACAGCCTCATTAGAAAATTTATCGTTCAATTATTAATATCGATTATGATAAATAAAATTTTTATTTTGCGTACTGGAATATTACTTTTAAACCTTTTTAGGCCGTGTCCCGCGTGCGTGCAACGCGACGCTGCGCGATACTATGAGCGACAGATTGAAGCCAATAGACATAACCTCGACGCATCCCACGTGTATATCGTAGCATCGCCCGCTGTATTGATACAAACTATAAGGTCCCATGTGCAAGCGACGCGATGCTCTACGATGCGATACTACAAGCGACAGGAAATAAACCAATAGACAAGCGGTTCTCAACCTTTTCATACCGTATAAACTACTAAATTCAAAATTCAAGTAAAATTCACCAACAAAAATATGCCTCGTATACAAATAGGAAGTCAAGATTATACACGTACCACAAGTTGAGAACCGCTGCAATAGACATAACTTCGACGTGTCCCACGTGTATACCGTAGCGCCGCGTAGCATACGCGGTGCTACGGTATATTAACCAAATTATCATGGCTATCGAGTTCGATTTAGAGGTTCTAATAAACGAAATTTATAAAAAAAAACTTGTATCATGGAACACGATAGATAAAAAAACTACTATAATCGGCATTTAGTATATAAATAATGGGAAGACATTTCATTATAGATGCTACAGAAGCGCTTCGTGAGACAGACTTTCGCTCGTAGTGTAGTATCGCGTCGTACAGCGTCGCGTCGCTTGAACGTGAGACACGGCCTTACTCGTAACATCAACTAACAACTGTAAATTAAATGATTAACATTAAATATATAATAAAATTATGAGAATTTACATAATTTTAAATGTTTATATTTACTTATTTTTTATTAAAAATTAAAAAAAAAATTAATTAAGTTAATTATTACTTCCGATGAAAAGTAATAATTATATTTTATTTTAGAATTTTTTTATAAATGGAAATTTAGAAAATCGGCCAGGTAAATAATAGGTTTTTAGTCTAAATCTAATTAGATAACTATGTCAAAAGTTATCTGAAGAGATTTGGCCGAATTAAAATTAAAATTGGATGTTTGTATCATTAATCATCATGGTTCAGTAAGAATAAACACGAGAATATTTAGATATAAGGTGTTATCGTTGGGTAAGGAGAAATCTTTTGTGATAAAATTTGTTTTGCATAGTAATCTATATAAAATATGCTAGCTGATTTTATTTCCAATGACTTTACTCGGAAATGTTTCTGTTTATGTCTAGACATTGATGTATTAACGGTCTGTTCTAATTTCTCGGTATTTTGCTGTTTTTGTTACATTATCGTTTTTACTTTTATATTTCGAGACTGAAAACTTGATTACAAATTAATTAAATTTCAAAGTTTAGTAACTATCTAACAAACGTTTTTGTTCGTCTCGAATCCAAACAGTGTATCGATTCATCTGGTTTTTTTTTTCCAGAAAAATATAACATGCTGCATTTGATGAAATTAACTGTTTTGTTAGAAAAATCTGTCTTTTATTTATTTATTTATCATTACAGGTAAACAAAATTAAAATAATTGAGATATTAACAATTCCATGTAAGTTTTTGAATAAAATTGGTTTCCAAAAAGCATTATATTTATGCGTTCCGTTTGTTGAGACAATAGCGTATCAAGTACCAAAGCCCCGCTCCCTTTTTTGTAACTGCGGCCCTCCATATTTCTACTAAACACGGCTGCGGCCCTCGGGCTCATTATAATTGGACAGCCCTGATATAGAATCTTTTCTTAACTCACGTTTCGACGTGAAGAACATTTTAGCGACGATTCGAAATGACGCCATGATTTCGTCATTTTAGCGTTCTACGTCATTCTCGTGCCGTACGTTTGTGTTGCTGAAGCTCTCTATTATAACGAAATAGCGTATTATTGATTGTTGACTGAAGATCATATACTGAAGATTACTATATGATCTTTGTATGGCTAGCCAACAAGAATATACCTTGTTATCCGATAAAGGTAGGATTAATTTTAACATTACACCGATTTTACAATTTAATATAGACGAAACTTTTATAATATAATAGATTAAACATTTTGTTAGAAAAATAATTGAGTTTTTAGTAGAAACAAATGAGATATATGTTGTTAATCGTTTCTGATAACGTTATGTTTGTATTATTCAATTGTCAATTATGACCAATCGTTGAATTCCTAAACGGGATCAGTAAATCAAGGATATCCTTTTATAAATATTTGCAACTGAGATGAATAACTTTTCAGTTCCTGTTAACGAGGAATTTTTTATTTAGGATTTTAATTAATTTGATCAATTAAATTGATACTCTGTACATATGTTATTACACATACATGACAAATTGACATTATATTGTTTAAAAGTATTTGATTATTATTTATTTTTTTGTGTTTTTGCGCTGTCTTTGATTAAAACGGTTGAAAAATGGTTTGATAGCAGGCAAATAAAAATAGCTCAGACTGTTTTATCGGTAAAAATATCGAATTAATATTTGGCTACAATTGTAATACCGAAACTAATAACAAAACACTAATATTCATGAGATTTCCTACTATTGTTTTATTTATATATGACAGAGAAGTCAAACTAAATCTTACGGACCAATTAAGGGCATTGCATTATAATGAGAGACTCTTAAGAGACTATGAAATATCGAGAGGGCCTCTTAAGGGACAAAGAGATATTGAGAGGACTAGGGATTGCAATACCGGTAAATTGCAAATTTTAGCCTCAAATTGTTACCGGTAATTCAATAAATTTTGAACATAGCTATAATACTCTTTTTTGTACTTATTCGCTGGGCCGCGGTCTATTAATGTAAATCACCAATTAGCCTATGTTTAGTATATGGAACCCATTTGGTTGTGATCAAAGTTCTGTATAACAGAAATGATATAGTAGTAGATGAAACTGAAGACGAAGAACCGGAATCTATTGAATCAGCTGAAGACAATTCTGAGTATTCTGACAACTCTGACGAAGAATATGACGGAGATACTGAATATAATGGCGGGGTTTTAGAAGTAATATAGGTAAACATTCGATGAATTTAAATTTAATTCATTCAGTAGGTATAATGTTATTTTCCCTAATGATGTCAACTTTTTGGATGCACAGTGTGATTGTCCGGTATTTTTCAAAAAATATATATCTGCAAATATACGGTAAGAAAAGCTATTAAACTGAAGAAGATTTCTTTACATCTGCAATTAGGTTATCCATGAAAGAGAAACTTAACTTATTGATCAAAAGAAAAATAGAAATACAAGATGATAATCCGCTTCTGGAATAAAAATAAAAAATATTAATAAAATCGTTAAAAAAGAACTTAAGTATTTTCAACAGGAAATATATGGGAAAATATTTTCAAATAGTGTACGATTCTTTAATAATTATTAAATCAACAAATGTGGAATCTGAAAGAGCTTTTTCTGCGGCGGGATTATTTTGTACAAAAATTAGATCATAATTAGGAGACCAAAGTATTGATCAGTTATGTTTCTTATGTGCTTATTTTTTAAAACAAATTGAAAAATAGATCACGTATTTAATTATATATTTTATAATTGTTTTCATTATGAAAAATTATTCATGTATAAGTATTACTTATAATTTATTATAAAATTGTTGAATTTTATTTATATTATATAACAATTTTATAACAAATTATATGTTCAGAGTGTATTATATTTATGTTCGGAATACAATTTCTTCTCATATACTTTTGTCACAGTATAAGAATCAAATAAAATGGTTTTATTATTATGAATTTTTTATTTCATATTCACGGTTTAAAGAATTCCGGTAATTTACCGGTAATCCGGTTTTGTTTGAAAATTTTACCGAATTACCGGTAATAGAAAAAATCAGTAAATTTGCAATCCCTAGAGAGGACCAGCGTTTCCCAAACTATGTTCCGCGGAACACCAGTGTTCCGCTGAAGGATAATAAATGTTCCGTAAAAAATTATGAAAATTAATATAAGTCTGATATGATTTTAAATGTTGTGCCAAGTTGAAACTAGAGTGGCTAATTTATACACACTATTTTCATGTGTTTTATTTTACATAATTACAATTTGATAATAAATGTTTGTTTTGTTTTCTTAACTCTTATACTTACTTGCCTAATTTATTTATTATTAATATCTATCTATACTATAAAAGGTGTTCCGTGAATATTTCACGATTTGTGAGGTGTTCCGTGAATATTTCACGATTTGTGAGGTGTTCCGTGGTAGAAAAAGTCTGGGAAACGCTGGTCTAGACATTCAAGGCAGCCGGCCGGATGGTCGCGATAAAAGAGTGCTACCCTTCCATCCTGGAAGATCCGGCTTCAATTCGCGACTCCTACACATACCAGTTTTTTCAGGAGTCCGATTTGCAGAGCTTCACCTCCACCTGAGGGCAGATACAATCAGGATATAGACAACCTGTTTTGGGTATGGAGATGCTCCGCCACATAGTATCCACCGGGTGGAAAGCGGTGATAAAAATATATAGAGGAAAAATGTTCAAGGTGCGGTTGCACTTCTAATTGTTTATACTTTACAACAATAGACCTATTTTACAAAATAATAAAATTTGAAAAAATTAGTTATATTCTGTAAGTAAAATGAATAAGTAAATTTAAATATAATTTATTATTCGAAATAACGAGTTTTACAGTATCAACCTGTTTACGAATTACGACAATAATTAAATTATATAAAATAAATAGTTGTTCAAACTATTTATGGCAGTAGAGCGGACTACATTGAAGAATACTAGGGGCCATATGCGGCCCGCGGGTTGAATGTTTGACATAAATATATGATGTTAAATTGTATATGATGTTAAATTAGAAATATTAAATAAATTACTTAACATTTGTATTACTAAAACTGATATAAGGTGGAGTGGGGTAAAATGCAGAGCGGTTTTTACAAAGTTGGACTTTAAACGAAGGTGTATCAATCTATCGTATAGATATTTGGCAGGGTCGTTAACAATGGCATTCCACAGCTAATGCTTAAATCATTTTTGAAAATTTTATATTGTGACAAAATCTTACAAAATGTCAGCTATCCCGCACTTAACCCGAAACGAGATAAGAGCGTACATACAAGTTAAAAAACCTTTGAAGTTTATTTACGAATCCTAATTGGCACATGCATAATTAGGAACAAATCTACTATAAAATGCTTTTTACTGCATTAAGATAGGTTGTTTCGTTTTAGAGTTATTTTTTGTTAAAGAAACAAGAATTGAATTCTTGAAATGTGAGAAGACAACTCCGTCCCACCGATTTCGATCGGCTTTAATCTACAGGTTGGGGGCCATCGAAAAGTGACTCGTGTAAAAGGGTTTAAATCACTATGCCTTCGTTATTAAAAAACCGAGGTCAAATGTCAAAGCCGGACCGTACCGCTTATATGTCTAAAAAACTGCAGCTATTTCGACACAAAGCGTGGCATAATGGTTAAGGCGCTTGCCTGTGGAGCTGAACGTTGTAATTTCGAGTCTCACTCACGTACAATACATCCCTGTTCACTTCTCCACCACGTTGAGGTGCAGGTAGGATTTGGAGGAGATTGAGCCAATTATCAAAAGTATATCATGGTTTAGACAAGTGCTTCTCAAAGTGTGGGTCGCGACTCCATATAGGGTCGCGTAATAAAATTTGGGAGTCGTAGAAATTTTAGAAAATGTTTTAATTCGTATTCCTAGTTTATATAAGTTACCTCTTTATCCAGGGCTGCGAAAATATTTTCTCGGGTAAAAGGGGGTCGCCAAGTGGAAAAGTTTCAGAAGCGCTGGTCTAGACCAATTTATTGATCGAATTACAATGCCAATGTAAACTCATATTTAACATTCTTTTAAAAAACAGCAAACAAAATATTATACTGTTTATTAAAAGAAAATATGGATTTAAAATTGCATTCTAATTAAGTCAATTTGTTGACATACAACATAATATCATTACGATAATTGACTCAAAGGCTCTGAAAAGAGCCGTTTGTTATTATTTGGATCGTGATATAATCGAAGCACTATACTTTAATTTTTAAGCTGGATATTTTTCTTTTACATGAAGTAATCTATATAGGCAGATAGATATGGTGAATGCATTACACCGAACCTACAAAGGAAACCCTTCAGCCATAGCCAGTAACTCTCTACATGATTCGTGCAGACTCCAGTCAGAGGATCGACAAAGTTTTGCGAATGGTTGACGGTCTTGTCAACCATTCGCAAAACCATATGGTGATACTTGTCCTAAGGTTACCAATGATGCATAAGAAGAAAATCTATCAATCCAAATTTCTGTGCCAGGTTTTACATATTTACATATAATTGGAATCAAAAATTCTGCACTTTTGTTTCTTACATAAACAACTAAATCCTCTTGGAAGAGTGCAGTCAAAAATTCCAAGAACCCATTTCTCAGATCCAGCCCTTCTTCGGCCACAATGATATTTGCTGCGACTGATACAACTTTCGTCTATTTGGACGACTAATCCTGGTCCTCCAAAAGAGAAATGCTGTGGAATATTTAAAAGTTTCTAAGAACAAATATTAGCAAAAAAAAAACATTATATCGAATTACACTTTTAATTGGTATACCAATGCTGAGATGATGTACAATCTGATCTTATAAAACAACAAAATGATATAGAATGTAAAAAATATCTTTGTAACTCAGCTTGGTTTTTAAAAAATGTACCAACCGTCATGAATTTCCTCGTTTTGCATCGTGAACAACGGTAGCAAAATCCTCCTTTGAAATCTCCACTTGCAATTAAAAGCATCAATCTTCGGCAACTTGATCTAGAATATCTGTTCTGTTGTTGATGTAATCCAGAATTTCTTAGATCGTCGATTATATCACGATCCGATCGACTTCTATGAAAAAACTGCATTGGTCTTCCATACACTGAACTTCGCTCAACAACATTTCTGCACACATAGACAAATCAGTGATGTATCAAGAAATGCGGTTCAAACTATAAACGGGTTAAGTTCACATATTTTCTAAGGGGTGATAACAATATAGAAAAGTTTTAAAATAATTAATAATAAAAAGCCTATATTGGGATTCCATAGGTGGGAGTTTTAAGCACATAAACTAATTAGGGATTAATTATAGAATCAATTGATCAGCTTAAAAGAGATTAGTATTGCTAATTGTCGCTTATCGCTTTGTTTTTCCGCCATTACAATTTAGTTTTCAAGTTCAACGGAGGGAAAAAAACAAGCAAAACACGTGACTGACTAATATTAAAAACATTTATTTAATTACTTTAAATATGATCTTTAATTAATTGCAATTTAAATGTATAAAAATATATAATTTTGATGAAAATAAAAAGTAAATTATTCTAAAATATAGAATAAGGAATTAGAAATGACTTTTATTGTACAACATTTGATAAAACTACAGCAACAATTAGACTACTTATTATAGTAATAATAAATAGAAATAAGCAAAACCATATATTTATAACAATCGCACAACAAATACTAACACTACATGCATACTTAAATATATTTATGATTTATTATTTCCATACTATTTGTTTGTCTTTTCATTCGATCATTTAACAACGCATATGAAATCTAATGCTGCATCGCAAAGCTGTGCAACATTGCAGTACAGCATTGCTAACTTGATTCTAAAGTGTTTATATATTTTTTTATAAATTAATTCAAATTTCATTTTGGCTTAAATTATACAATTATAGAAATTTCAACATCAATAATATATATTTTAAAATAAGGAAGACATTGTTGAAATTTCTTTCATATGTAATTTACTTCTTTTTTTTTTTCTACTCTTGTGACGTCTGATACGCATTTGTTTGAATTATTAAAGTTTCGAATTGGAGCTGCTTCTATTTTTTTTTCTTCCATATGTGATATAATTTTCTCAACGATTTGTGGAGCTTGATTTTTTTGAAACTTTACCTGTTTTAAATGTGGTGGATGTCATAATAATATCAAAAAATAACAAATAATAACAACAATCGGTTATAAGTTTTATTAATATTATCAATAGAAATAAAAATTTCGCGCGGAAGAGAATCAAGAACCACGCTCAACTCGAAAAGTTTATTCAGTCACGTGTCATATGATGTTTTCTTCGTCATAAACTGGTCACGTGACCTAGAGAGCGCGGACTGAGATACTAATGGCGGTACTTCGTGGCACGACATAATCCGATCGAATATCGTTCATTGTGAATTACTGAGGATAATTTCAGAAAAATTCCACCTCTAAATCGATTAAATATAAGGCAAGAAAGAAATTAATATAAAAATTATGAAATAATTTGCTTTTTTTTGGGGGGCAATCCAGTCTGCGACAGGTTTACCACTTTATCAAGCACGAAAAAGCGACAGGCATTAGGGCATACTATAACATGACTTATTTTTCACAGATGCATCACACTTGGATCACATGCAAAAAATTCAAGGCAGTCAAAGTAGAATTCTACCATAAAAAAATATATTTCCTCACCTATGAAAGCTGTACTGATGGCGGGAGTCACTTAACAAGGGGTCCCTATGTTAGTAAACATCAAACATTTGAAATTTATGTCATTATCTGAATAGAGATTTTATTAATGTAGTTATCATTTGCACAAAAGAAAAGAAAAAAAAAAAAACTCGGCACACATCGAAATTTAAAAATTTACAAAATGAAGGAGACCAAATAGTTAGGAAGGATCTGATGTCGGAAAAATTTACAAGGTACATATGAATAATTTAAAAATATCGAATAATTCATTAAAGAATCAAGTTATAAATAAATAAAAAATTCGAAATGTTATAATATCTAAGCGAATTCATTGTCAGATTTTATTTTATTTGAAAGCAATTGAAGAGTGTGATCCCAAAACGCTTTCAGTCCATTTTGAAGAATTAAATTTGACGAAACATTATTAAGAAGGATAATAAGTTATATGCTGAAAAAAACAAAATTCCAACAATTCATAAGCTTCATTAAGAATTGTAATCAGCAATTGAAGAGTGTGATCCGAAAACGAATTCAGTCCAAATTGATCATTTTTTTATTTCACGAAATAAAAAATGATCAAAATGTGTTATGTGATCACAATCTTCAATTGTTGAACAAAAATTTATCTTGTGAAAGAGAGAGAAATTTTGTCGTATAATTCAGAAAACAGCTATAGAAACATCAGAGAAAATGAACACCATAAATTTCGAGTAATTTAAAATATGGAATTTAATTTTCTGATGACTATATAAATAAGAAAAAATGATAAGAGTTTTATCATAAGTGTAATGTAGTCATCTGAAATATATGACATCTAGTTAACTCGATTTACTATTAAAATAAATTTTCTGTTGAAAAATTAATATATTTTTGTACTATTTGAAATTTAAATTTTAGTACGAATAAAAAATAAAACTTTGCATAAAAACTAGAAAATCACTCGCAAAAATATACTGATATCATATTAAATATAAAAATTTTATTATGATATTGGATAACCATCGAATATTTATGATTAATATAATATTCAAAATCTTTAAAAAGCTTTTATAGAATATAATTTACATCAGTTTTAAAGATATATTCAAATTTTATTATTTTATGTAATTTTATTTTTATTATTTATAAGTAAAATCGAGTATTTTGTATATTTTCAAATATTATTCAAATAATTTCCAAAATTATCTCGAATGAAGTATTATTTAATGATAAATATTTACGATTTAGAGAAAGATAATTGTTGCTGAATTTTCATTATTAAATTTTTGCAAACTTATCACATTTTAGATGAAGTAGTGATAAATATGAATATATTTATTTCTAATTAGAAAAGCATTAAAACTAACAATTATGTTTATGAACTAGCCACCTGTTTTGGAAAAACCGATAAGATAATTTATGAAATTTTTTCCATTTATGATATTTTTTGATTTTCCAGCGAAAATAAAAATAGGTTAGCTTTTAAAAATAGAAATTGTGGTATAGTATTTAAACGTTTTATCCGCACGTATTAACAAAGATCATTAGCATAAACCAACGATAAACTACAAAATATCTCAAAACATTATCGATATAAATAGCTTAGTGATCGATTGTCAACTGCAACTTGGTATGTAAAATCATATCAATAAATTCTTATCTAGATTGTTTTATTATTATATATTCATTAAGTTTGTTTCATTTTTATTATTTTACTCGATGCATTAATCATATAAATCATAAAAAGGATACAATTTGCAATTTCTATTTTTATGTATAAATGATTATCAAATAATCTCAATATAGCGCTCAATCTTTCAACTCATGACGTTTATACAGTTGCTTTTAAGAAATGATACAGATTATCAATTGTAAGTAATAATGTTATAAATATAAAATATATTAAAATAAACAAAATTAATAATCAAATTGTTATTTTGTTTATATATTACTCAAATATTAAATTTGTTTTTTAATTTACTTATATTAGATATCTTCATATTCTCTCTTGGTTTTTCATTTTTTTAATATCTTTAAACCAGGATTTTTATCACTTTTAAAACATCTTGAATTATTTTGCACATCTTAATTACGAAGTGTTATAAATTAAAAAAATGAATATTTTAAAAATTCATAAAATAAGCATAAATAAATAGATTTTAATTTTGTAACCTGTTTTTATAATGAATTTTCCTATTTTTGTATTCATGGATAATGGTAACATTAGAAATTATAAAGACAGTAACTTTTAAATTATATAGTACAGTAACTAGTAAATTATATTATCATTAATAGATTCTAAGAATTTCGAAACTAAGAATAAATCTTTCTAGATTCGAAGATTGAAAAAAGTTATTGAAGTGATGATACATGTGCTGAGTTGCTATAATATATTTGATTCAGCAAAAATAAAATCTTCATAATATAAATACGAGTAGAATTCGATTCCATATTGAAAATTTTTAGGTAAAGCTAAAAAATGAAGAAGCTTCAATTGTTTTTTATCTTTTGTGTCATGTCCATTGCTGTCAGGTGAATTTTTCTAAGGGCTCTCCCCTTAGTCAACATAATGTAACTAGCCCATAGTCTGAGGTCAAGCAATTGACCTTGGATGGATGGTGTTTGAGAATATGCACCCCTGATCTACTAGTTAGTTGTTTAGACTGCAGATAATACAAAAATTACTTTATTGCTTAAATTTTTGTTATATTTAAAATATAACTAATATAAACAATCAGCTGATTTGAAAAACCGTTGGATATTTCCCGCCATAATCTAGGACGCCGACTTCCGCTTCGATCATCAAGTGTGGTATTGGTTGTTTTTTTCTCTGATAAATATAAATTTATATAATTTTAAATAAAATTAATTTATCGAGTGTTATCTGTAGAAAAACAGCAAATAATATTATTTGGAAAGGGCCAAACTTTCGCAAATTATAATTTATTGGATCAAGA
Source organism: Olivierus martensii (assembly GCA_000484575.1). NCBI lineage: Eukaryota > Metazoa > Arthropoda > Arachnida > Scorpiones > Buthidae > Olivierus > Olivierus martensii. Next base: position 29,296 of record AYEL01083041.1, on the reverse strand, counting down.
TATCTGTAAAAATGAAGTATGGATAAATTAAGAAGGAAATGTGGAACATGATAGAGCAAGTCTGACAAACTGTTCTTGAATTTTTGGCAGTCCAAAGATCACAAATGTATTAACTGATTTGGATTAAATTGGAATTAATTAAAAATTTATTAAAAAATCCATTTAAAAATCAAATTTTTGGTTAATACAACAAAAATATGAAGAATATGATAAAATTTGATATTTTTAATCACTTTTTCTCGGTTTAAGCAAAAATAACAAAGTTATTGGTTTTTAAACTTTGTCTTGCCCAGTTAGGAGTTGGAGTGGAAGCAAGGTATGAAAACAGCACTGTGCAGGTTAAGAATTCTCCCAGCAGCTAGCGCGCAGTATCAATTTGATACAACTTAAAAAGTTCATAAAAAATAATTAATTATGAAATTTTATAAAAAATCTGGAAAAATTTTTAGCTTCCTAACTTTCTAGTAGATATCAGATGCACTGAACCAATTTTGCATTAACTCCATCGTTTTTTAAATAAAAAATATACGTGTATCAATTTGATACGTGCGAGCAATTAAGTTGTTTTTTTTTAATAATAATACTGTATATGTTATCGATTTTTAAAAATAGCTTTTGCGCTTACACGACGTCATCTGAGATGTCAAAAGCGTCAATTGCTTTTATGTTTTGCAATGAAGTACACTAGATTTTTACAGTTTATTGTTAATTTTTTATTTTTGCTCTTTTTAAAACCTAGTTTACTTAATTTATTCTAATTGTATGTACGATTAAACTATTTTAGTCATATATAAAGATGAGTAACCTTAATAATGGATGTTTAAAATGTTTATATATTTAGTAATTTTAGATTTTTTTTAGTTTGCTTTAAAAATGCATACTTTACAATCATTAAAATAATTAAAATAAAAGTTTTCCACTTATAACTCATTTTTATTAATTTTATACTGATTATACAGTATTTATCTTTACGCCTAATAAAATTAATATAATTTTATTAGGCATAAGTAGTATAAAATTAATAAAAATTATTTAGCAGCTTCATTTTTCTTAATAGTTCTTATGGTAGCTTCATGTAGACCAAAATTCTTTCCTACAGACATTGAACCTCGTCCAGTTGCAAGGCGATCTAAAATTCGAATTTTAATATCCAAAGAGATCGCTTTCCTTTTCGCTTTTGTTATAGGTGAATTATGTGACATTATGTAAGGGCTACCGAAAAATATTTCAGTTATAATTAACCCCATGCCCTACAATTTAAGTTACTGGTACAAGTACCTTTACGCGATGTTTACTGACAGCGAAGAGCTGATACTATTATCGTTATTCATGTTCCTGGTAAAATGCCTATTGGTCAAATTAAAGCACGTGATAAGAAATGAGATAAGCCAAGATGGCTACTGTTGAAAGTAAACTGCATCGTTAGTCTGATAATTCAAAATAATTTTAGATGGTGGGTTTTCCGAGATATATGGTTTGTTACTAAAGGTGAGATTGCTATATTTATTATAAATATCCTTCCAAATAAATGCTGAAAAATGAAAGTGTACGATTCATTAATAAAGGTTTACTTCAAAAATAACCATATAATTGGAAAATGCACAGTTCTATTAATAAAGGTTTACTTCAAAAATAACCATATAATTGGAAAATGCACAGTTCTTCTGACAAATTAATTCCTCATCTCCAATGTCGCAGTTATAAAAATAAAAATAAAGCAAAATTTTCTTCTTAGAATTTGAGTCGATCATGTTAAATCAAAATAAGTCGTGTAAAAATAGAATTTAATTTTTTTTCTAATTTGTGTTAAATCAAAATCATGTAAAAGAAGTTCGTGTAAAAACAGAATTGGGTATACTTTATTTTTTTAGAATAAATATGAAATGTAAGTGTGCTCACTACTTACTACTAATATATGACTCAAATAACCGCTATGACGAGCTGAGACAAGCAGGTGGCTGCTCCAGTGTTGCAAAATTTATTTGAACAATATTTGTTATAGTGCCTGCCTTTCAAGGGCAATGTAGTCAGTTGTTTACCGCAAACACTTAATTGAATCATTGAATGGGAATGAATACTTATCAGCCTGTGACAGCCCAGTTCAAGTGGGAATCTGCCTTTACACAGAGCGCTGCTCTGCATTTGGAATTGTGCCGAGCAGCCGACTTGGAGAAAGCGAATGCGTTCATCTGCTGGGCGAGTCCTTTTTATCTATTATTCTTCGTCTTTATGGGCTCAGACCCACTTTCTGTCCCTTACTGTCTATTATATATCTTTCCGATCTTCGGATCCACTTTCTGTCCCCTTCTGTCTATTATAAATCTTTATAAAAGATTTTAATGTTTAATGCATATGAAATAATTATTAATGTAAGAATTTACGATTAAAAAAAAAAATAAAAAATTATGGAGCAATTGAAAATTTCTTGGAACCAATTATAATTTTTCCCATAGGTTACGTATCTCAAATAGTCTGGTTTCAATTAGTCCGATAAGAAAGAGGAACCAATTAACCGGACTATGCGAGGTATTGCTTTATTTTATGTATGGCCTGAGACTATCTTTTTCTTCAAATGTGGCCCAAGGAAATCATAAGGCTGGACACTCCTGATTTACATTAAATTGAATTTTCAGAAGTTAGATTTGTATAAATTAGGGATGAATGTTATCAAATTTTATTGAATTATATCTTAAAAATATATATACAATATTTATATTTGATTGTATAATTATTGTAGAATGATAAAATAATAAGAAATGGATAATTGGAATGAATTAGTTTTAGAAGTAGAGTATGAAGATTTTGATTCACAGCATGCTGATGATATGGAAGTATTGAATGAATTTGAAAGTAAGTACAAAAATATTTTATTATTATAAAAAAAATATTTTAATAGTTTAGTAACTGTTAAAAAAATATAATTATATAAAAATTTAAGCTATTAATAAAGATATGAATAAATACAATTTTTTGTTTAAATTGTTAGGTCATGAGAATTTAGATTCTTATCCTGAACGAAAGTTTCGTGATACTGGATTACAAATTACCTATGAGAATAATCTTCAAATAAATTCTGATGATTGCAGAAACAATTTAGTAAAACGATCACTGAAGAGAGAATTTGATTCTTCAGAAGAAAACGAACAGATAGGTGAACTTGATATTATGTTTATTTTATAATAGTTTTTGAGTTTGTTAAAAGAATTCTTAGGTAATCTGTAATTAGTTAAAGAGATTTTACAGTTTAATCTGATATTAATAGTATATTTCTTACCTTCGTTAAAATTTTCAAAAACATAAAGTAAAACGTTTAATTGACTCCTACCAAAGAAATTTATTTATTTCAACTGCTGAGACCTATACAATTAGTAAAATTAAGTAATTATATATGCAAAATAATAATTTCATTTTATTTTTTCAAAACAAATTTTGTAAATATAAGTAGTCCTTGATTTATGATAGAGTTTACTTTGAATCCCACCATTGTAATTTGGAGTAGTCATAAGTTAGAAATGCTCAAAATTTATAGATTGCCAACTACCAATATTTATTATTATACTCTACTTTATTATAATAAAATTTACTGAACACAAAAATACAAGAATATGATAGGGATAGGGGTTTATTTAGAAAGATAAAAAATGAAAACTTTACACCTGTGAGCAAAAGAAATTGTAATGAATGAAGGACACAAAAAAGATGCTGTTTGTATATCGGACCAATAGTCAGAGACTCTAAGTCTTTGTCAATTGCATTGACCAATCACAGAATTTATCAACAACGCTGTGGTTGAAAATCAAGGCAGTCGTAAATTGAGGACTACCATATTCAATGATAATATATTCAAAAAAAGATTTCCATATAGTGTAAACCAATTTCTTTTCAATAATTAGATATCTTCACCATCATTTTTAACTGAGTATTTCTTTCTACATTCTACTTTATCATAAAAAACTGATTTTAATTTAGTATGTTATGCATTGAGAGTCATTTGAAATTTCATTTTATCAGATAAAACTGAAGAACTCTTATTTATCAAAAAAAGTATACAGTGTAAAAATGGAAAGATAATGAAATAATTAGAAAATCTTTCTTCAAATCCTTATGCAATGTCTGGCACACTATCTGTTATCTGTATCAATATTCCTTCTTTTCAGATCCATCTCTATGGCATTTAATCACTTTCTACAAGATCTACATTTGCTTCTTTTGCTAATAATAGTCTTATATAGCATCTAGGGGCAGTCTCAGTAACATAAAAAGAATAGGTGAGGCCACTATTCTATCTATGGTATCTAATCACCTTATTATATCTCTCTAGCTAATTCAAAAATAATGCCAATTATTTCTAATCTCATCATCATAAATATTATCTTGCTATTAATTTTATATACTTATCCTGAAAGATTAACCTTACTTAACACATATCAGCAGTCTCCTATTTAACAATATTTGTAATTGTATCAGTCAAATTTTCATTAGCATATAACATTAGAGATCTTATCATTACCTTATGAATAACTAATCTTTAATTTTATATATTTTTATATATATCTGTTTTATTGAATATAATAATAGTATACCAAAACTCCAACTCTGACATAAATAACAGTTAATATGTTCATCTGCTTTATATTTAAACTACAATTGCAAATGAAATATCAAAAGAAATTTTCTAATGTTTCATCTATCTTGATTGAAAAAATTTTTCCTATTAATAATGACTTTAGTTTTCTGTTTATTTATCTGCATATCAATTTTTAATTAATTTTTGGCTGTATAACAAAATTAATTACAGACAGTCCCAGAGTTAAATAGGTGGATCGTTCTATGAAATCTTACATAAATCAAAACGTACATATGTCAGAGCATACATTTTATATTACTAGTATATCACCATAATGTAACACTAAAAGTAATTAAATTAAAGAATAAGAACATAAATTGCATAGTAAAGTATTCACTTGTTTGATATAAAACATATAACAGGAGCTTTTTTCTGATGATGATTTTGTTATTGGACGAACATAAATTGCATAGTAAAGTATTCACTTGTTTGATATAAAACATATAACAGGAGCTTGATGATGATTTTGTTATTGGATGTTGAAGTGACGGGTAGTCGAATGTATTTTTCTAGTCAGGATATGTGGATTGTTATGCCCACATAAGGGACCGACCAATACAGTTGGTCCAGAAAGCAGTCACTTATCATCTTGGAGGATTCAGATTCAAATCCAAATCTCACACCTACAGTTTTTCTGGAGGGGTCCAGATTTGGACCTGGTTCATTACCTAAAAATAATCTTATGTAAGTCAGGGATTGCCTGTATTTATCAATTTGTTTTGCAGATTAACTATTAAATTTTGTATAAGAATAAAATTATCTTTTTATAAGAAACTGCTTATTAATACTTATCAATATTTAATTCCTGGTAAAAAAAAAAAGAAGTTAAAGATAGATTAAATCTCTCTTTAACTTTTTTTTATAGTAAAGTACATATTGTTTTCACTATCTATTCTAATCGCTACTTACTGTTTTCATGTAAACTTACTAATGCTTTGAGTTGTCCATAAATTCTAGAAGAACTTTAAACAAAGTTTCTCTTATGATTTCACTATCTATTCTAATCGCTACTTACTGTTTTCATGTAAACTTACTAATGCTTTGAATTGTCCATAAATTCTAGAAGAACTTTCAACAAAGTTTTTCTTATAATTTTTGTCATTTGCCTTTTCAGTCAATGAAACAAGTATACAGTAAGACCCCATTTAACGCAGAGAAAAAAAATTCTTAAAATTAGAAAATAAAAAATTTTAAGAACAAAAAGTAGTAATGAGATTGTAGTAAACTATAAACAATGAAAAATATTCATGAAAGAAAAACATTCTAACTTCAAGGAATTATAGTTTGAAGTGGCAGGCATTCAGATTAAAACAACTAAAATGAGATAATTGTTATTTTTATTACTGTAAAATAACATTGATGACTGTAATGGGATAATTGTTATTTTTATTACTGTAAAATAATATTGATGACCAATCATAAATATGAACTCTGACCACAGTAGACTTTCATTTGTATTGCACTGCACTGATATCAAATGCACTGAGAGACGACATAGGAGTATCAATGCAACAAATTCCTGCAATTTCAAATTTATGTAAGAATAACTGTTTGAAAAACCACACCAAAGTGAATCAATAAAAATGTAGAATTCGAAAAAAACGTGTTATATCGAAACAGCATTAAACGGAGCAACATTAAGTGGCAATATATTTTCTTAGCATTTCTTAATAATTGCAATAAGACTACCTGATCTTAAAATGCTCTCATGGGATGAAAGACATATTGGTTCTTGGATAAGTTATTTAAAACGTATGCAAATACAGGAAGTTCTCAATTTTACAGGCTAATTCATTCCTGAAGTGGGTTTTTAGAGTGAGAGTCAATTTTCCATAGATATAAATATTAAAACCACTAGTTCCATTCGCAACAATAAAATTTAATCATAATAAAATTAAATAAAAATCAGCAAGATCAATAGTATATGATTAAATAGTGATTTATTTATCTAAATAAATCAAAATATAGTCTTTAAAATCAAGAAAATTTTGATAATGAAGAAATTATTTATATTATCCAAATATTAAAGGAATTTTTATTTTTATCATCATTGACAAATGATTAAATAAAGTTTTACACAGTGAAAAATGTCTTAACCCTTTGCGCTCCGTAAAAATATTTTTTTTATTGTTCTACAGCTATAGCGCGTCCATTTAAAAAAATTATGATTTATTTCATCAATATCGGTTAAACTATGCGACCTGCAGAGGTGTCTGCATAGGAGGAGAAGAAGAAGGAGAAGAAGGAGAAGAAGAAGAAAAATGACGCTTTTTTTGTCAATTTTTTCATTTTTAAACTGCTTTAATTCTATTATTAATTGGATATGAAACTTCAAACTAAACTGCTCTAATTTCTATTATTAATTTGGATATCAAACTTCAAATTTGGCATTCTATCCTATTGAATACTTTTCTCAAATGCAATTGTCAGATTAATAATATTTAACTTAGGACCAAAGTAACAGCGAGTTGAATTTTGGAATGACTCCGGTAATAATAGTCAGTCAGTGACTACTGTACTTGGCTTACTGCCCTGCCTCTTGATTTATTGTTTGTACTATTGATTTTAAAGATAAAATTCACTTCTGATTCATTAGAAGATCCAATATTGAATCCAGTGCTTCACTTATAGAGATAATATGAGTATTCATAACATATTTGTTGTATTTTTCAATGGTTTTGTAACTATATAATAATATAGTGCTCCCTGGATATAATGGATATCCACGGAGCACTGTACTATCATTTATATTGTGGATTCAGATATACTGCAGCTCTTTCCTGAACACTGTCCTTTGAAAGAGATTCTAAGAAAAATATAATATATAATTGACATCCTCTCAGTTTGCTAATTTCTCATTGCTATCTTTCAATAATAACAAAACCAAAAGTAACACTATTTTCAGAACTATCACCATCATATGTGTCAATAACAAAATGCAAATAGCTGATTGAATGCATGGATATCCCTTTTACAATTAAACCACTGTACTGATTCCTATAATAGGGTATCATTAGAAAGGTCTAATTATTGGATTTCTCCAACAACCAAATTTTTTGTTGTTATTAATAATTTAAAAATAAAGGGATAAAAATTAAATTCAAATTGCAGATCCTCTAATAAGAAAATTTGCAGATGCAGATCCTCTAATAAAACAAAATTTGCAATGATACTGTAAGTTAATAATGATTGGTATCTAATGATTCCCTATATGATTGGAAGTGCTATAAGTGGAGGAGTTTTTCCAGTGATACTTCAAAGTTTTAAAATTTAAATCACAAGCTTTTTGCCCATTTATATGAGGAGGTAAAAATAACAATAATTTGAATTCATATTAATAATTCTAATGATAAAATATATAAATTTCAAAATATCTTTGAGGAAAATAAAAATTTTTATACCATAATTCATCAATTTTGAACAAAATTTATGATTTTTTTTAAATTTTTCATATAATTCTGATGTTTTTGGTGCTCTTGATGTAGATATATGACAAACAAATTAATGTCACCAAAATTCTTATTAGATATTCATACTATTTCACATCAGTTTCCTTTTAATTATTAAAACATGCTAAATGCACAGTTATGTTTATCATGCTCAATAGTATAAAATTAAAAGTTTTTAAACCATTAGAAAATAACTATAGCCATCATTATAGCATGATTGTCTTATAATGCAGGTCAGATGCCTATCTTGCAAACCTACATTATAACCAGGTCTTACTATATCTAACTTTATAATTTTATTTACTTTTTGTCTAGCCAATAATTTTGATGAAAATATTTATCATATTCTTTAATTAATTTGAATTAAAATTTAAAATTTGATAGGCTTAGTGATTTAGCTGATACCATCACATATATGCTGTAAGAGATATGCCTACTGTCCATCCAGCTTAGCCACGACTATTGACGCAAGTACACGTGTGCTAACTGAATGAGTCCAATGACAAAATAGGGATGACAGCTTTGCACATGGATGTTTTCAAACGCAAGAAAAAATTATCATCAAATTACTGTCCGTCCAGGTTAGCTGCGACCATCGACGCAAGTATGCATGCGCTAACTGAACAAGTCCAATGACAAAATAGGACAAGTACGCGTGCACTAACTGAAATCCACTGACAAAATAGAGATGACAATTTGCACATGGATGTTTTCAAACGCAAGATAACTGAAGTTGAATGGAATTTATTGTAATGTCGAATGCTAAATGATTAGTTTTGATGTTGGAAATAGTATATCTAACAGAATTTTTCAAATGCAAGATAACTGAAGTTGAATGGAAGTTTAATGTAATGTCCTTCGCATATGGATGTTTTCAAACGCAAGATAACTGAAGTTGAATGAAAGTTATTGTCAAACCGCAAGAAAACTGAAGTTGAATGGAAGTTTATTGTAATGTCGAATGCTAAATGATTAATTAAAGTTGAATGGAAGTTATTGTAATGTCGAATGCTAAATGATTAGTTTTGATGTTGGAAATAGTATATCTAACAGAATTTTTCAAATGCAAGATAACTGAAGTTGAATGGAAGTTTAATGTAATGTCCTTCGCATATGGATGTTTTCAAACGCAAGATAACTGAAGTTGAATGAAAGTTATTGTCAAACGCAAGATAACTGAAGTTGAATGGAAGTTTATTGTAATGTCTAACAACACAAGATAACTGAAGTTGAATGGAAGTTTATGGTAATGTCGAATGCTAAATGATTAGTTTTGACATTGGAAATAGTATATTTAACAGAACTTAATAGATAAAAATTATTGAATTAACATTATAATAAAATATAACCATTATATAAATCCGGAATAAAAAAATAATATATTTCTTTGGTAAATATTTTACATTTAATTAATAATCGTTCTATCACACTCTGAATCAGTTGTTGAATCACTGTCAGTCAATGAAATACAAAGTGGTTCATACACTACTTCTATAATTGCGTCTTTATCCCAGTAAGCTGCTTCTATTTTATTTACATGCTCGCAATATTTACGTCAGTTTTCAACAGATATGCTGTTTATAGCGTCTTCGGTTGTTTGAAAAAGTTTTGTCATGTTGATATCACCAGTGGGATTAATATTGCATATGTATCTTTTTAATTTGGCCCACACATATTCAATGGCATTTATATTGCAGTGGTATGGCAGGAGACGAAGTGTTGTAAATCCATGTTCTGTTAGCATACAATCAAATTGATAGGTTTTTACTTTAGGAGCATGTAATTTGACCTGCTCTAAAAGTTCAACCTTCAGTGAATCAGGTGAATGTTGAATAACATTCATAGAAAGCCAATCCAGAATATTTCTTTTGGTATTGTTTGAATTTGGTGGCTTGTTTAACTGGACTGAATGATACGGAGCATTATCAATAACAACAGCAGCATTTTAGGCAAATATGGAATAAGTTTTTCTTTTGCCCATTTCTCGTAAAAAGTAGAGTTCATTTGTCCATGATAAGCACCTGAGGTCAGATTTGTTTTGTATAAAAATTTACTATTTGGTAGAAATCCCATAAATCCACCTGCGCACAAAACAATAATTTGACGCAAAGCATCTCCGCTTTGAAAAACTCCATCCGTATCACTCGATTGCCAGCATTTACCAAATATCAAATTGCTATCGACTCATGTTTTGTCAATATAAACAACAGGTCTTTTTCCTCTCAATACCTTTTTATATTCCTTAGAAATTGTCTTCTCATTAAAACGATATCACTCCTTTCAGTTAGAATTTTCCTTTCATTTTGGCTTCATTTCTATTTAAATTCTATTTTATGTAAAATCTGTCTACATTGTCAATGGGTTGATCATTTTCAAATACAAAAATTAGTTTTTTGAGAATCTGTTTTCTATAATGCATTTTAAGATTTATATTATCATTGGTTGTAATTTTGACATTGTGTTTGGAGGAAAAAATACCAGGTTCACATTTATTAATTTTTTTGTTATAGAAGAAGGATATGCAGGACAGTTGTCTACAATAAGAACAACTTTTCTCTTCTGTCTTGTCATTTCTTTTATCAAAATTAATTACACTTCTCAAAAATCTCACTTGTCATCCATGATTTCTTATTGTATTCATAGTCAACTTCTAATAATTTTAGTCCTTTTAAAACATCTTGGCTGTTTGCTTTTACCTATAAGCAAAATTTTAAGATTTCCTTTTCCAGAGATATTGGCACAAAGGACAACAGTTATTCGTTCCATAGCATTTATCGTCTTTAAAAGTTAGTGTAATTTGGTAAACATTTAAAAAAAAGTCCAGTTTCATCCATGTTAAAAACATTATCAGGCTGATATTCCTGTAAAATTGGTTTTTGTAGTTTTCCACTGGCTATAATCTGTCTCAGATACGCATCCACTTTCTCCCGAAATAACTTTTTCTTTGATCCCGTGATACTTTTTAAATATGTCTAACCATCCAGAACTTGCTTGGAACTCCTCATGTCCTAAATTCTGTGCATATTCTACTGCCTTTTCCTTTATGAGTGGTACTGAGACAGGCATGTTTCTATCTCTCACCATCTTCAGCCATTTCAACACTGTTTCATCCACGTCATCGTACTTACATGTCCTTAATCGTTTTCTGTCAGCTCCTGCAACTTCATGACTTTTTAAAACAGATTCCTGATTCTTTAGTATTGTTGATACTGTACTTTGTGGAATCCCGAATTTCTGCACAACATCTTTTTTTCTCACTCCACAGTCCACATCTTTTAGCAATTCTACTTTTTCTGTGACACTCAACGATTCTCTCTTTGCATGGTAAACATTTTAGTAGAGCTGAACAAAGACTAACTAAAATCTCTCAGTTCAGTTTTTGATTTTAAGCCAATTAACAACAAGTAACATACAAAACCGAAACAAGCCCTAGAACTTTACACTAACCAATCTCAAAAATTATATATATATACAGTGGTACCTCACAATTTGACACTAATTCATTGCCGAACTATTGTTGAATTGAGAAACTATCGAATTATGGGAATTAATTCGTTGTCGGATTCCTATCCCACCTCCTCTAACAAGGTGGTGAGAGAAATACACTATCAGGGCTGGGGTATCAGCGGTGTCGGCAGTTTTAGGAGGTGTCGGTGTCAGTGTCAGCAATAACTTTCTCATTGCTCATAATTTATTAGTTTTAAATTTTAAAAATGTATTATATAATTATTTTCTTTTTAATGAATAAATAATTTTTTCAGTAATAAATATTGAATAAAAATGTATTCTAAAAAATCATTTATGCTTGTTTACTATCAGAGGAGTCTGTCAGCACCTTTTCTTGCCGACACCCCAGCCCTGTACACTATATTATTTCTTTTCTTTACATACAGTATTTTATTATTATGTATAACACTAAATTACAAAATACACTATTTTATACACAATACACACAATTTATCAACCCTTGGATGTTGAAACGAAATCTTCTTTATCCTGTTCTACCTTTGAATCTGTGAAACCAATCTTGCTTTAAATTCCTCAATTTGATCTTAAGTATGTCTTGACTTTTCTTCTGCAATTCTTTGAAAATTAACCTAGCCTTCTCACAGATCATTGCATCAGTTACTGGATCTCCCTTCACATGACTTTCTCTAATCCAGGTGAAAAGCAGATTTTCCATCTCTTCATTAATAAAAGATTTATTCTTCTCAGAAATCTTCATTGCTACAGCAGACATCCTAGCACTCATAATCTTCTCTCTCTCTTGCAAACATTGCAGAAAGTGTCCTAAGAACACCATACTTTTGAATTACATCTTAATTGTTCTACCTTTCTGCACTCTATCTACAATTTCTTTTTCTTCTCTATGCTCAATCAAGTGTTGTTCTTTCTGGAATTATTCCTCTGGTCAGTTCTCTTTCAACCCATCCTTACAGTCACTCAAAAAAATAATAATAACTACAGATGTGGAAATTTTTTACTTTCTGAAAAATGCAGAATTGAAAAACACTAAAGCAGTCCAACAAGAACTAAAAAATAACAAATGACATCACACAATTCCATTATGCCCATGTGCCATATCGTGAAATTCAAATGTCAAATTGCAAGACTGTCGAATTGTGGGACGTTGAATTGTGAGGTACCACTGTATTTGTTACAAAGAAATGGTCTCAAAAAAATAGAAAAGGAATTTAAATTTTAGAAGTTTTTCAGTGAGTGACATATTTCTTGACATGTTTTGTAGATAGACAAATGAATACATAAGATACTATATTGAAAATATTAACTGCTTAAACTCCAATTCATTGCATATTATGTATTTAAAAGCACCATAAGCAGCTGAGAATGACAACATAAAAAATACTTTATTAATACTTTATTATTTAAATTTAAATAGAAAACAATGTTCTTAGAACCAATTATTGTTCTAAAACAGGTGTGCCATTATTAATGTTGATATATAACCTGAAGATGGCTTTGGTTAGCCAAAAACGTTCGTTTTAATAAAGTATTTTTTATGTTGTCATTCTCAGCTGCTTATGGTGCTTTTAAATACATAATATGCAATGAATACATAAGATTATTTCTGTATCAAATCATAAAACAATAAACAAAAAAAAGCCAGTTTACTTACTCCATTTCCAGAGCCATTACAAACTGCACAGCTTTTACAATACATACATTGCCAAGGTCCCATTCTTGATCTAGCAGCAAGTTCTGGAGTATATTCCATACAACTTGGATGAGCTAGAAAATTATTTTAAATTTACTTTGACTTCTTAATATGAAAATTATAATAAAAGATCTAGATTAAAAGAAAGAACATAAATTTACCTTTTACTTTACAGTCTTTACAACAAAGTAATAATTCAAGTACTCCATTTTTATTCCGAGATGGATATGCACAAAAAACACAAACATCATTGTGTACTGTTGAATCTGGCATTTCAGATATGTCCAAACATAATCCATAGGATTTTTTTAATCGCTTAAATAATAATTTAATATATTTAGTTCAAATAAATTATTTAATTCAATAGAAAAAGCAGAACTAATACTTTTAACTAGTTTAGCTTTTTATTTAATTCAATATTCTCAATAAAATCATATTCACTAATTCTATTTATTTTATAAACAAAATAATAAATCGAATAAAAACATAGAATTAAAACTTTCTTATCAGTTTGGTTATGTAACTACTAAACTGCCAATCATTAAATTAACAATATTGAACATTCTGTAAATTGCATTATCCAGTTTTTTCACTAATGTTAATATATTTTAAGAAATAGCTCTTTATATTATTTATTAATAATATAAAAAATACAATATCATTAAAATTAAATTATAAATAATGAATAATAAGTCTTAAATCTGCTTATTTCAATAATTTTTTTAAATATAGTAAAATTCTAAATTTTCTTTTTAAAGTTTTCATAAAATAATGATGCTTAATAATTAATAACATTTCATTATTATAATTATAAACAAAAAGTTTTTTCTCAAACTAAAATTGTCTACTTTACAAAGATTTCTTTTATTTAACATTTGGAATCTATTGGTTTTGTGTGTCCAATTTTAATGCTAATTTAACCATCATAGATTCCACGATGACATCACATCGTCAAGTTGATGACGTCGTAATAATGTCACACCAAGACTGATGTCATTGACAAGTATTGAAATACATGGTGCTGTGTTAAGAAATCAACTAAGCCATATAGTACTCTAACATAGGTACACTTAGCGCCATCTATTGGCTAAAGAATTTATTTATTTATTTAATCTTAATACAATATAAAAGTAGAACAAACATAAAAATGGTTGTTTTCTAGAAATATTTCCTAAGTTTCTATTCTTTCAAATAATATGCAAAAAATTTACATTATGAAATCTCTCTTAATTTTCATTGAAATCTTTCGAAATTTTTATCATTTATTACATTTTTTTGTTTTCATTCTAATGATGTAAAAATTTTTACAAATTATATATTTTTCACAACTTTCCATTCCTTATATAAGATCAACAAAAAAAAAAAATTTTTTTTTTTTTTTTTAAATTTTTTTTTTATTATATAAAATTTAAAAAAAAAAGATTTTTTTGTATGAAATCTTAAGCTATACTATAAAAATATTTGTTATTTTAGATAGCAGATAGTTCTTTGAATAAACAAGCTATGAACAAAGATAATCGGATCCTATTTTAAAAATTTATTGATAAAAAATGAAGTATTATGCAAATTTTCATTAATGAAGTTATGCCATATTGTGAGGTCCTAAACTGCCTAGGATCCTCACATCAACTACTGATACTAGAAACAGTTTGTGTATGTTGCTCCAGCACTTTAAACAAGTAGACACATGGATTAGAAGCAGTCTAAGGTCTGAAAATAGAAGAGAGATTAAGGTTAGGAGAATAACACACACTACAGCCTTTACTATAACAAAACAAGTGTCTATTAAGAAAAGAAAAATAAAACAGTACAGTTACTGAAAGCGAGACTCAAATTTTTCATATATTAAATGAAAAGAGGACAGGTGCTAAAATGTTGTGCCATAGTGTGTGGCCCATGGAAGAATTATTTGGAAAGAGAGAGAGATATTTCTTATAGTCAATTTCCATCCTCACTTTCTTTTCTTACTAGTAGCTGTTTTTTCCCCTTATCTGAAAGCCATTTCTTTCCTGTGAGGACTTCTGCTCTCTGTTTTGAGGTTCCTGGTCTTTTTCACTGCTCGGTGTCCAGTCATTCCCCCTGCTATGTTCATTCGTCCTCCCTGCTCCCGTTGCCCATCAATGCATTTATATATGATAGTGAAATTTTTGCAGAATTGCAGGTGTTCACCATCTGGTCTCAGATCAGGGATAATGATTCTTTCGGTTTTTTAACAAGTGATAACTCAGACCATTGACAAAAGAAGTTCTCTCTTTAAGTAATGTGTGGGTGTGTTAATTTCATTGGGATACTGTCTATTACAGATTCCCAACAGGAAGCTGTAATAGACCAGCTTCCCATTTTCTTTCAAGTTTTAACAATGCATTTAGTATGGATGCATTTTAGAATTCATATAAAGTATGAGGTTATAAAACAGCACAAAAAAATATATTTTTGTGAAGAAGAGTACAATAAAACGTAATTAAAATTAGAAAGAAAATATATACATAATAGAAAAAAATTAATAAAAATGGCAAACATAAAATAAAAAGAAGCAAAAGGAAATGGAAGCTTCCTGAGCTCCACAATATAATTAGTTCAAAAGTAACATAAATTTATTGAAATATTGTCATTACTATTAATAAAATAAATTTTTTAACATGTTTTTTCTTCATTTCAATAATTTTTATTTTAATATTTTATAAAATTTTGAATTTATATGAATAAACCAATATATGGACTGTTTATTTTGAAAGTGGTGTAAGTCTATTTTTTTAAAACAATGAGATATTGCATAAATAAAAACTTTACACTAAATTAATGTAATATTTCAGTTTAAAAAAAATTTACACCACTTTCAAAATAAATGGTCCATATATAAAAATTGTTTACTCTCATACATAAACAGCTATAAAATGTTTTAATTTGCTCTAACTGGCCCGCAGATATTTTACTGACACATTGCATCTAATATCACATACAGTGAAGTACAGCAGGCTTCACTGTAATTTCCCAGGAAATGAGTGGCCACCTTAAAACAATGCCCCTTTAAATAACCTAAGGGTATTTTCATTTGGATTCTCTCATTTTCTACTTCATAAAGTTTGATAAAAATAAAATTTCTGTATTATTAAAAAAAATTTTTCAGTTTTGAGAATTTTAAAGTTCATCATATGAAAAATTCATTTATCACTTAAAAGTTTCAAAAATCCCTAAACTGGAATAAGATTAATATAATATAATACAATACAGAACTGATAAGATTGGATGAATAATAATCCAAATTCAAATAATGCATTCCATTCATAACATCTATAAAAACATAATTTAAAAAAAATTTAGGAATAGTCATTGGAGAATCATATTTTCAGCCAATAAGCACAAAAAAAATCCATCCACAATAGCTACATTAATTTACTTGTAGCCCCTATATATATTTCCTTTCTATTATCCTGGATGTTATCTAATGGGACTTTTATTAATTTTAAACTGCTAACTAGTGCTTTGATGATTTGTGAGCTATAAATAATAAAAGTTTTAAGCAGTTTTTTGAAAAGCTTGAATTACCAAATAAAAGAACTTTAAGGTTATATTTTCACAAATATTATAATAAGCACTTTAAGCAAGAAGATTATAATTTATTTTTAATAAGCATACAATTACTAATAATGTTGTAGTGTTTGTATTATTTATGAGCAAAAGAACTTGAGCATTTAAGATTATGATTATATTTTCATTACTACAGCCAACATTTATATCTGATCTCAATTTACATATCAAAAATTATATATCAGAAAATAAAAAAATTTATCATTATCATTAATATTATTATATAAATAACAAAAATTAATAATACAATTCAGAATTATAATAATTAGTAAATTCTTTTTCTTCATTATTAAAAAAGTTTCAAATTCTTTTCTCTTATTTGTTAGTCTTCTGGCAACATTTCAATTTCAAAGCTTGGTACTCAACAAACCTAATAAATAAAAGCAAACTTGCTTTTCCTCAAACATCAAAATTCTCAAAAAATCAGCTCCATAAGCAAGTTATTCATACAGATTTATTTACTGCATAACGTTTTCAGACTTTTTTCTAGTCCCTCTTCAGTGCTACACTATCTGTTATCGTCTATTTATAAAACAAAAATCTGTTCTATAAATAGACGATAACAGATAGTGTAGCACTGAAGAGGGATTAGAAAAAAGTCCAAAAACTTTATGCAGTAAATAAATCTGTATGAATAACTTGCTTATGGAGCTGATTTTTTGAGAATTTTGATGTTCAACAAACCTAATTCAGCTAAAATGTAAGTGGGGTCTCACAGTACATGAACTTATTAACCTATACAACTGCTTATTCTGTCCATGTGACTATAATTTAATATTTAGACCAATAGATATCTTCCTTAGAAAAAGTTTAGGACTCTCCCATTTTGGAAAAGATTAGGATTCTTATAATTTTCTGGATTAAGTTATATTGCCTCAGGCCATTTGGGTGAAGATGGGATTTTCAGAGAATGAGTGAGGGCCAACTATCCGCTCCTCTAATATATTATTCTATATGCCACAGATGTCATTGCTACTCTAGTAAAACACTGTGAAAGTTAGAAACCCAGGATTTTTTTGGGCTTTGTTTATGCAAATATCATAAATCTTACATCACAACATGGCAGCATTTAGAACAATAAAATTATTTAAAATTACAATAAAATGAATTATTTTTGTACAATTTATTGATCTATATATTACTTTTGGTTTTATGTACATGTTTTAATATTATTTTGTAATTATTTACAAATAATTTCCTTTTTGAGATATAAAGCTTGTAGTAATTACACGGATAAACTACATGACTTATCTGCTTGATTTATTGACTTGAAGATGTTGCAGAACAAAAATAATTAATATATATCACTATAAAATTTTTAAGTACACTTAGAATATATCAGATGAATTTTTATATAACAATTTTGCCAATTGCATTCTAGCCAAGCTTTATCAGTATATTATTTTGGCATTTTTTTTATAAAACAATACAATGGCTTTTAGTAATTTTTTTTTTTGCCCATATAAAGTATAATCAGCTAGATTGAATGAAAATGCAGTTTGTTCAGAGAGTAACTGGATACCTATATTACTATGGTATACAACAGGAGTGGGCAAAAGTCAGCTCGCGGGCCAGATACGGCCCACGAAGGCATCTTATATGGCCCGCCGCATAAACTAGAACACATTACAGTTTTAAGGCCCACATTTGTAAAATTCGACTCAAAAAGAAAAAATAAAATAATGGATACTTTGTAGTGTAAAATAATGGATACTTTCGCTAGTGTGCATGTACACTACCGAGTTACTCCAAATTTTGATGCTATAATTAACCACGAGCACATAGTAAATTTCACTATTCACATTAAGTTGTAAATTTGTTTTTACATAATTAATTAGGTAAGTACCTAATATTTTGTAGCATTCTGATGTAATAGGTTGTTAGCAATCAATCAGTTTAATAAAATACTTGTTTTTAAAGAAAATTATCTGAATTTATTAATTTATAGGACAAATTATTTTCTGATGTTTTCAATGAAAAAAATAGTTTCTACAGATGTTTTTGAACTCTTCATGTACAAACAAAAACTAAGAAAATAACATATTTCTACGGATGCTTTTGAACTCTTTGCATACAAACAAAAACTAAAATTAATACAAGAAAAGTAAATTTTAAAAATAATATTGATACACAAATATATTCTTTGTGTAAGTATCACAAAAACTACATACATTAGCGAGATTTACAAGAATGTGGCATGTACATTCTTGCAAATCTCAATGTTTGTGCAGATAAATTGGCACGATTATTCTTGTCCCATATGATAGTGAGAGAAATATGTTTGTGCAAGAATCAATCTTGTGTGAATGTGAGTAGTCATTTAATGTCAAAGTAGTTTTTATTAATTATTAATAGATTAGTTAATGTTTTCATCAATAATTTCATTATATAATTACATTATTAATAATTATATAATTACGGTGCCCAAAGTTAAATTCACCCATAGGTACTTTTCAAATATTTATGTGGCCTGCTTCATCCTGAAGATTGTTTATCCGACTCTTGGCAAAAAATAATTGCCCACCTCTGGTATACAGTATATACTCTTGACTAAACAAAGTAATTGGGAAATGAATTTCCCTGGATAATCCACAAAATACTCAAAAAAATCATAATTATGGACAAATGCATTTAATATTAAAAAAATAATTAAATTGCATGCATATATTCAAATGTTTTATAATTTATTGAAAAAGAAAACAAGAAATTGGTTTATCTGCAGCAAGGAATTATTTCAATATATGTAATTTTTATTGCAAATTATTTAAGATATAATAAAGAAATTAATTTGGGATGTTTAAAAATCTTTCAGATAGTGCAAATAAGAAAAAAAATCAATAATTAACCATCACTTCCAGATTGAAATCACAACCCATATAATCCCACCCTGAATTATCATAAGTCTATAGTCTACTATATATATATATATTTAGGTGTACAGTTACTTTCTTAACACTCTGTATTATGAACTAAGGGTTCTAATGATATATAATACTTTCAGTATGATGAAAAGATGCCTTCAATGTAATAATGTATGAAATTATGATTAATTATCCTTAATTACATAGGTATACAATCATTATTAATGTAATAAATTCATATAATTTAAATAAAGAATTTTAAATTACCATATGTTAAAAATTAATGTGTCTGGAAAATCTGACAACCAAATTGCTAATTGTTGAGAGTCCACAGAACTTGCATTACACACATCTAATTCTCATGTTATGTGTTCTCAATTTTACATTTTTTGGATATACATATTTGAAGAATATATCCTACTTCTCAGAAATAAGCCAAAAATTACATAGATACAGGATTTGAAAAAATCAAAAATTTAAATTCACTTCACTGATGATAAATCCAGTATTATAATTATAAGAGAGCCATAATAATTTGAAAATGTATTGGTTTCTGCACCAAAATAACAAAATGGAAAATGAATGGAATCACAATCAAACAAGTATGATGCCTATAAGTTATATAAAGATTCAGGTGATCAAAATCTGAAGAAAAAAAACATAAACTAAAATTAGATGACAAAAAATTTTTCTTACTAGATTTTCAGAAAAATATCCATAACTTTATGAGAGAGAAAACTTTATACTAAATGATGTTAAACTGCATGTGGAAAATGCATTACAATTTCTATAATTTTATTTTTCCATTCTTTAGAAAAATTAGCAGATAATGTAGTAAAGATAAATAATCAAGAAATGATTTCTCTAACGTCTGAAAAATTTTAAAAATTTAAATTATTTAGATTAAGACATAACAATGGTTTTATATTACTGCTTTACCTTTGTAGCTTCAAGATTGTACACTTGACACTGCATTATTATATAGTAGCAAGTTAACACAATTTTGCCTCTTCCTTATGTCTTTGATTTGCTCTTTGTTAACAATTCTATTATATTTTAGCATGAGATGATCAATAGGAGCTAGAAAAAGATGGTTGTAAAGATTCAATTGAAGGAAAATTCTAAAGCAGAATAACTCACATTATTTTGGTTGAGGGCATATGACTTGATTGATAAATGCAGAAATTTTCTGGAATGTTCTACATTGAAATACAGATAATCCCAAACTTTATGAATTAATTCATTTCTGGAGTGCAGTTGTAAAGTATATAAATTGGGAATCAATTCCCATAGATATAATATTAAAAACAGGAGTTCTATTTTCAACAATGAAATTTGACTATATAGTAAGCTTCTGACTTTACATACCGGTAGTTAATTCATCAAACAATTTCTACATAAGTCCAACAATGTTTAAATTCAATATATACAAATGGGCACATTTACAAACAGAATTGTCAAAGGAAATTTATCTGCATACTTAATGCACGATTAAAGTGATGTGTTGTTTTTGCAAAAAAATAAATTTTCAATGAATTTTTATTTGTATTTTATAGAAATTCAACAAAAATAGAGATATTTGTATCATATCTCTGAAACTGCATAAATCAAAATTGCATAATTTGGGGGACTTACTGTAATAAAATTAAGTAAAGGACAACTAAATCAATAGTTTATGATTAAACAATTATTTATTTATCAAGAAATGAAAACATAATCTTTAAAATCAAGCAAATTATAATAATAAAGAAATTTTTTACATTATATAAATGCTAAATAATTTTTCATCATCATTACCAGTATTGTCAGTTAAGTAGATAAGCTTTTATACAGATGAACTACTGCCTTAGGCATAATTCAGGTAAGAAAGTTATTAACATAATGTGCCAGTGAAACCATGATAACCAAAGTATGTGCCACTTCTAATCTGTCATTTTAATTTTTCTAATTTTATAACAGACACTGAAATTTCTGCTGCAAACCTAGTTATACTGTATTATATAGCTATATATAGGTAGTTCTTGACTTATGATAGGGTTCAGCTTTGAATCCTGTCATCATAAGTCAGAACGATCATAAGTTGTAAATGGATTTGCATCCTTTTCAATTAATTGCTTTTTCATACTACAAAACTATAATTAAGTGAAAGCACTTCATGCAGTTGTGAAAATTCTCAAAAGAAACTATACATTTATTCACTAGCTAATGTTTTCGGTACCATTCTTCATGCAGTTGTGAAAATTCTCAAAAGAAACTATACATTTATTCACTAGCTAATGTTTCGGTACCATACCCTCTTCAAGCTACACACATTTGAAATAAGAATTTTGAATATCTAACAGCTTACAGTTCAAATCCATCCATTGATTTGAACTGTAAGCTATTAGATATTCAAAATTCTTATTTCAAATGTGTGTAACCTGAAGAGTGTACGATGGTACCAAAAACATTAGCTAGTGAATAAATGTATAGTTTCTTTTGAGAATTTTCACAACTGCATGAAGTGCTTTCACTTAATTATAGTTTATGGATTTATAAAGAACACAAAATTATAAGAAAGACATAAAAAAAGATGCTTTTCTTATACCAGACCATTGGTTTAGGGAGATCGATTTGGCTGATTTTTTTAGAGGTTGCTTTCTGGGTAACATTTTACTTTTGAAATATTAACCTCGAAATACTGATGGTTCCTCAGAAAAAAAATATTTTCAAATTTTGAAAAATAATTTTTTTCTCTCAAACCCATGGAATTGCTTTGATTACTCACAGAATTTACTGGTTATACCATTATCATAAGTAAGAGTGGTCATAAATTAAGGATTACTTGTATGTTGTTTGAAATGCCTTTTTATGGATAGCATTTATTTATTGCAATTAATGTTCCTATTTTCAATTGTTTTGATTATTCCTATTTGAGAAAAAACTTACAAACTTGGGAACTTACTAAGCAGGAATAAGGAATATACATTTTTAACATTTATATATATATATATACATACATTTGTGTTATTATTCAAAAGTATAACTTTTGAATAATAACACAAATGTAACACAAACTGCTTTACCAAAATATTCAATTTAAAAAACAAGCACCAACAGCAATAGGTTAGTTTTGTATAACCTACTGCTGTTGGTGCTTGTTTTTTAAATTGAACATTTGTTTTAGTTCACAGTTTCAATATTTGATCATATTACATTCCTTCTAATGACATTCTAGAACAGGGATCCCCAAATTGGTCAATACTGATCTTCCCAGAGGTCAATAATAGAATCTAATGAATCAATTGGGAGTCAATTAAATGTTTTTTTTTTCATATTCATATATTTCAGGTTACTTCCAGAAATGGAAGAAATATCAGTGATTTTACTATTAAAATATAAAAACATTGCAAAAAAATTAATCATTTTTGAAAGATCTAAACATTATTATTTTATAAATATAGGCAGTTCCCAAGTAGGTGGATTGTTCCACAAAACCCTACATAATTAAAAACATATGTATGTTGGATCATATATTATAGAGTACTAGCTTGTCACAATGATGCAATATTAGAAATAGTTATATGAAAAAATAAGCGCACAAGTAATGTGGTAAAGCAGTAGCTTACCATTTTGGAAGAATCTGGATTCAATTCCAAGTCTAAACACCTCCAACTTTTTGGGAGGGATCTGGTTTGGGCTTGGCTCATTACCTAATAAATACAGATCTAAGCAATTCATCTATGTAAGTACAGATTGCCTGTATTAAATTATTTATTTATTGATCTAGTATAGTTCCCCAGAACTTTACTAAATAGAATTTCATGCTTTCAGCCAGAGTTATACTATATTGAGGGGGATTTTGAATCCTTTAACTTATTAAGGTATTCTTTGATCCTAATCTGATTGATATTTTCAGCTACTGTTTCTGTAAAGAAACATGATTTGGTTGGGTTTGTTGGCATAGTAGGGATTCTGAAGGTGCTTCTAGTCCTTCAAATGCACCATTTAGGGCAGCTGCAGTGCCACAGATTTGATGATGGTGCAAATCAATCTACAGCACTCTAGAACTACTTCTGCTCTTTTGGGTCAGTGACTCATTGAGGGGATTTTATGACCTAGACCTTATTCAAGCCTTGGTGTTATAACAGCTAAATATGAGAGCTTAACTGTAAGGAAGGCAAGTTATTTAATTTTTCTCCGAAAGTGGCCCTTGGCATGTATTTTTTTAAAGACAACATAAATGTTTCATCCATGTAGGATTTCTATACTACATTTAATAACTTTACAGATGAAACTTAGAAACTTAGCAGGGAACTGTGGAATCCAGCAAACCTTAATAAAATAATTGAATAGCTATTTTAACTGGAGGAATTTTATAGTTTTAAAATTGAAACTAATTTTTGGATAAAAATTGGAGTTATCTGGACAAATAGAAGGATCAATTTCATTGAACAATGATGAAACTGTATTGTCTTTTGTTAAACAATAAGGTAAAGTGTTTCTTGTCAAATAAATAAATAATAAGTTCGTTTTCTGAGAAGAAAGGACAGATGAGTGTGGTCAAGACAGAGATAAAGAAGACATCCAAAATTAAGGCGGGAGAAATGTAGCAGAAAAGGTGAATCCATGTCCTGTCTCATCAGTGGTCATTCAACAAGGACTGAAGAACAAAGATACAAAAGATAATGGAGGAATAAGTAGATGACTTTTTTACTCTCTCTGCAAGGAATGATCTCTCTGCCAAGTAACTCTCTCTACTGTTCAGAAGAAATCTATAAAGTCTCATTAAATTATAGATCTCTTTTAATATAATTAAATTTTTGACACTTTCATTTCAATGTGGTAATTAGTTTTAACAAAATATGTTAACATTGTATTTTATTTCCATTATTTTTAAATAAATATATGTTATGCTTGTTTTATATGAGTATCCAAATCAATTCTCCTATAGTGGATCCCTGCATCACACTCACAACCCTTATTTTAAAATATGGTATTATTTCAAACCACAATTTTATTGACCATATGATGCGGGATCCTCACAGAACTTGTTTCCTTTGTATATTTTCCATATGATAAGGATGAACTTTCACCAATAACAACTTTTTGTGATTTTATAGAATTCTGTTGGCAGAATCAGCTTGATTTATTGGTTGCTGTTGATGCTAATTCTCATCAATTAGAGTTTGGGGAAGCAAAGATATAAAAGAGGAGAGAGTACTTATTAGAATTTCTAGTAAATGCTGATCTTTTTTGTTTTAAATAAGGGCAATGAATCTACCTTTGTTGATAAAAATAGAAGAGAGATCATTGACCTAATAAAATGGACTAAAATGTTTATGATAGGGATCACAATCTCACCAATATATTTGTATCAGCTTGTAGCAGAAAAAAAATGGATTTTTCTATCAGTTTTGTAACAGACAAAGCCACAATTTTATCATTTTGTAGCAAAAAACTTCAAGGTTTATACAATTGAAATAAGTGATTACATTTTGAAGTAAAGTCAAGAATTGATTTGGATACTCATATAAAACAAGCATAACATATATTTATTTAAAAATAATGGAAATAAAATACAATGTTAACATATTTTGTTAAAACTAATTACCACATTGAAATGAAAGTGTCAAAAATTTAATTATATTAAAAGAGATCTATAATTTAATGAGACTTTATAGATTTCTTCTGAACAGTAGAGAGAGTTACTTGGCAGAGAGATCATTCCTTGCAGAGAGAGTAAAAAAGTCATCTACTTATTCCTCCATTATCTTTTGTATCTTTGTTCTTCAGTCCTTGTTGAATGACCACTGATGAGACAGGACATGGATTCACCTTTTCTGCTACATTTCTCCCGCCTTAATTTTGGATGTCTTCTTTATCTCTGTCTTGACCACACTCATCTGTCCTTTCTTCTCAGAAAACGAACTTATTATTTATTTATTTGACAAGAAACACTTTACCTTATTGTTTAACAAAAGACAATACAGTTTCATCATTGTTCAATGAAATTGATCCTTCTATTTGTCCAGATAACTCCAATTTTTATCCAAAAATTAGTTTCAATTTTAAAACTATAAAATTCCTCCAGTTAAAATAGCTATTCAATTATTTTATTAAGGTTTGCTGGATTCCACAGTTCCCTGCTAAGTTTCTAAGTTTCATCTGTAAAGTTATTAAATGTAGTATAGAAATCCTACATGGATGAAACATGTTGTCTTTAAAAAAATACATGCCAAGGGCCACTTTCGGAGAAAAATTAAATAACTTGCCTTCCTTACAGTTAAGCTCTCATATTTAGCTGTTATAACACCAAGGCTTGAATAAGGTCTAGGTCATAAAATCCCCTCAATGAGTCACTGACCCAAAAGAGCAGAAGTAGTTCTAGAGTGCTGTAGATTGATTTGCACCATCATCAAATCTGTGGCA
Organism: Olivierus martensii; assembly: GCA_000484575.1. Lineage (NCBI taxonomy): Eukaryota > Metazoa > Arthropoda > Arachnida > Scorpiones > Buthidae > Olivierus > Olivierus martensii. Next base: position 3,184 of record AYEL01083041.1, on the reverse strand, counting down.
CTGCAGCTGCCCTAAATGGTGCATTTGAAGGACTAGAAGCACCTTCAGAATCCCTACTATGCCAACAAACCCAACCAAATCATGTTTCTTTACAGAAACAGTAGCTGAAAATATCAATCAGATTAGGATCAAAGAATACCTTAATAAGTTAAAGGATTCAAAATCCCCCTCAATATAGTATAACTCTGGCTGAAAGCATGAAATTCTATTTGTAAGTCTACTATTCCCAAAAATAAGAATAGAACCTTTACATTTAGTCCTCTTATTGGCATCAGAAATGCCAGCAGATGGCCCAGAGATAGCTAATTGGGAAATGTGTTCCAGTAGCTGAAAATTTCTTGTACTACTATTTTACCTTTTATCTCCAGAAAAAAAATTACTCAAAGAGTTACCACCCAGTGATTTTTTAAAGAACCATACAGGTCTAAAAACAAAGTTCTACTAAAATTGTTTTAATATTTAATATAAAAAAAATTACCTTTGAGATAACATTAATACCAATAATTGTTAATAATAAATTTATCATTTGTTTTTAAAATATGATAGTAAAATTAAATATGCTCCATATGATTATTATTATTATTATTTATCTCCTATTTATTAGTAGTAGTAGTAGTATATATATAAACAGTCTCTAATCTACATAAATCAAAACATATGCATGTCAGAGCATATGCTGTATAGTATTAAAATAGTATCTTGCACTGTGTCACAAAGATGTAACATTAATAATAGCTATATTAAAGAATAAGCATGTAAATTATGTGTTAAAGCAATTACTTATCATCTTGTAGGAATACCTGATTCAATTCAGAGTCCCACACTTTCAGTTTTTCAGGAGAAATCTCAATCTGGGCCAAGCTTATTAACTAAAGTTATCTAATAAGCCCATAGAACACATTTACATGTGATAAATAATGAAATTAGGAGAAAAATGCTTATATTCTATATTACAGCTTTATCCATCACAGTCAGTATATTTTTGTTTTATAGTTAGAAAATCTTTACCTAAATACAGATCTGCATTTATCAGATCTATGTAAATTAAGGACTGTCTATGTATAGTTTGCATATAATGTTTTAATTTTATCACATTAATTATATACTAATTTATATAAAATTGATTTTCTCAAAATTGACTTTTGTGGGGATTCCGGGCGGAAACGGAAATTTGGAATAAAACAGGCTTATGGCCTAAAAGCAGTTCACAAACAATGCGTGAGTAAGGATGACGAATGAGACCTCCAAAGGACTGAGACGGAGAACAACTAGAATAAAATTATAGCACTTTTCAGCAGTTCAAAAATTTTTTATTTAACATTTTTGGCTATAGGTTAGCCCTCTTCAACTCTTACAAGCTTAAATTGTTTAGAACAGAAGGTGTTCTTCTGTTCTAATTAGTTTAAGCTTGTAAGAGTTGAAGAGGGCTAACCTATAGCCAAAAACATTAAATAAAAAATTTTTGAACTGCTGAAAAGTGCTATAATTTTATTCTAGTTTTAGACATAAGCCTAAGAAAAGCAATAATTTCAATAGAATAGAGAACAACATTGAAATGAATTCAACAACTTCTTTATTATATATTTTAAACAAATAAGAGAGATTCAAATTTTACAATTGACATCCCGACAAACAAAGGAGAGATGTACCTGGAGTTGTTAGAGTTTTCCCTTGACCAGCGTCGGTAGCACAAACAGTCTTTAGTCCTTTTAAATTATCAATCTTTAGTTCATGTATCATGAACGGTTCACTTTCATTGAAAAGAGCTTTAATTGACTCATTTATGTATTACCTGCTTATACACAGATTAACTCAACTTCAAATAAAGCACTACTTAGCAGTGGAGAAAAATTTCATAACGAGTTTTCATTTTAATCCAGAACTAACGTTTTCGGCCTTCATGATGGCCATCATCAGGTTCACCAATTTAAATTCTCAAAAACTTGAGCTTTAATTGACTTCTTCCTTCATTATATTTCCTAATAATATCCGACTTCAACTTCTTAAGGATTGAATGTATAGAAGCATGGAAGACAGAACGGTATCCAAATTTGTCAAAACGAAATTTGGCAGGAGTGATCCTTTTTGGGCAAAAGGGAGGCAGCTTGGCACAAGCAAGAACCAAAAGCAATGTCTTGGCAAAACGCCAGGTTCTGGCAAAAAGCCTTGACTTCCTCCTCCTCAGCTCTTTTATTCGTTTGACCCATCTTCACCCCTTTTTCCTTGGAATGTTATTGTTACTTAGTGTCCTGATGGGTCAAGTAACATTCTTAACTTGTCATTTGAATAAACCATCTTAAATTTATTGCCTTCCAAAGAACAATAAAACAATCTGATACATCCTGTTTTCGATCGAACTGCGTCATTAAATTAAATATCATTTCAACTCGTCTCTGCAACAGAAAAGGGGGTTTCTGATCCTCACACTTTTGTAAATTTTTTGAACTTGAGTATTGCTTGCTTAAGGCAACTGGCAGAAAGAAAAATTCAGAATAAAATTATTAATTACAATAAAGCATTAATTATTCAAATTGTCATTTATCTGAACCACTGCTGCTGAAAAAAATTTACAGTATTTACTTTGAGTGTTGGTTATAATGCTGAAGTTTAATGTTTTCATTTTCAAATATTTATTTGAAGATACTGTATATGCAGTATAGTATAGAAATAATCTTAATTTTTCATCTGGGTCCTCCTCAGCAATCAGAACAGAGCAATATAACTTTAGAACACATTTTTAGAATTAAATTCAAATTGGAAAAAAAAATCAAATCATATCTATGGCAGTAACTTACATAATAAATAAATAAGCAAAAATATCAGCACTATGGCAGGATACACTTTCATAAGTACAATAAAAGAACACTTAAACTGTAGAAGCGCTTTCGATTTATTGAAAAATCCTCCTCAGCTACTATCACAACGTTAATTTCAAAACATGTTCCAAAGAACGCCAAGAGAAACATTCTTAACATTACGAACTCTGTTTTGTTGTCATAGCAACAACAATTACAGACTATAAACTAAAAGAAATATATAGATAACATAAATAAAATAATAAATTATGTAATACAATAAATATTATAAAAACTTCATATTAATTTAACAATTTTTTCTAATTTCAAAATAATTAAATTAAAGTTCAATCTAAATAAAGATACAGTGTACTTTAAAATCTATCACT
>AYEL01083040.1:0-29498 GCA_000484575.1 Olivierus martensii | reverse complement strand
CTTGCTTAGATTCTTAAATAAGTAAATAAAACAGCACTAAATAGCAAGAATAAAATTTTAATTGGTATAACGTTTTCGGGCAATAATTGCCCGAAAACGTTATACCAATTAAAAACTTATTCTTGCTATTTAGTGCTGTTTTATTTACTTATTTAAGAGTTTGTAATGTTAAGAATGTTTCTCTTGGCATTCTTTGGAACATGTTTTGAAATTAACGTTGTGATAGTAGCTGAGGAGGATTTTTCAATAAATCAAAAGCGCTTCTACAGTTTAAGTGTTCTTTTATTGTACTTATGAAAGTGTATCCTGCCACAGTGCTGATATTTTTGCTTATTTATAAAAATGAGATGTTGGCTTTAGCTATTCTATGAATATTTTGACTAATTTACAAACAATTTACTAAATTAATTATTTTTTATAATACTTCATTGTTTAAAATGTAGTAATAACCTTGTGCACAATAACTTAATTGTAGATCTAATTATATTCATTTTATATAAACTGTGTATTCTCATGTATGTTTGATTATCTGAAGTACTTGATTAATTGAACCATCTTTCATCCATAGTAGAAAACAAATCAAGCACTAAGTAGCAGGAATACGTTTATTTATTTAGAATTCGAAACGTTTTCGACCATGTTTTGGTCATCATCAGCGAACATTGCTAGAACGAACTTACACGGAATAATAGAACGGAATAGCGCGTATGTTTTTAAAAACATACGCGCTATTCCATTCTATTATTCCGTGTAAGTTCGTTCTAGCAATGTTCGCTGATGATGACCAAAACATGGTCGAAAACGTTTCGAATTCTAAATAAATAAACGTATTTCTGCTACTTAGTGCTTGATTTATTTTCTACTATTTATATTGAAGATAGCAGTTTTAAGTATGTCTTATTTTCATCTTTGATCCATTTAGTTTGAATAATTGATTCTTTATTGTAATATTTTTGAAGATGAAATATACTAATATGTAGTATAGGTTGTTGGAAATTAGTAATTATTCATACATTCTATTAAAATTATATTAAATAGGCATTTAAATATATTATAATGATATTGATTCCTATTGTATTATACAGTACACTCCTGAGTATCCGGTTCGCGACTAGCCGGCCTTCGTACTATCCGGCCTAGTTTTCTTTTATTGTAATTAAATGAGGAAGGGAAGACGTTGCATTAGCAACATTGCAAAGGCAATGGAAGCGGGCGCTGCTACGATCCTCCTACATGTTGTGTGCAATATACAAGTTGTGACAAGAAAAGAGCAGCGTTCTGCTCATTATTCATTGTGTGAGGCCCACAGGCCCGAGGATGATGTTGACAGGAGTTGGCCTAAAGAGCAGTGAGCAACGTGCGTAAGGATGGGTAATGAGAGTTGGCGGATAAACAGAGACGACGTTTAACAAAAACAACTTCCTTTATCTAGAGAGATCTTTAACATTTTTCTCTTAACCAAAGAGAAGTACCTGAACAAATACAATAAAACTCTGCCTATCCGGCTTTTTTGTTATCCGGCCTGCCCTTCCGCCACATTAGGCCAGATACTCGGGAGTGTACTGTATTTAAAAGTAGAATTTAAAAAATAATTATATCCTTAATTTTATAAGATTGCATTATAGAAGCATTAGTTAACCCATTAAAGGAACGTATGAAGCATACAGGTACTGGAATTTCTGTATGGTTGCAAAGTAAGTATATGCATTACATTTAAAATTATTTTTATTGTTTCTTGTTTAAAAAGAATATAACAAAGCAAAATTATAAATTTGTTATTGTTTGCAATATTTTTCTCTTTCTTTTGGTTAGGATTGAGTAGATATCAAGATGAATGCCCTAGAATTGTAACCAATTAGTGGTGTATTGTTCATCCATTACAGAAAAAACTCATCAGAAATCTTTTCTTATAAAAACCACCATATCTCTTTAATTTTTCAAAATAAGAAAATATAGTATCTACCTATCTATGCATTTTCTTCTATCAGAAAATTTCATTGAAAAATTTTCTGATAGAAAGAAATGCAATTAAAAAAAAAATCAAACTTTTAGCTTAATTAGAAGATCACAGAAGTGCACATGCATGCTTTTGCAAGAAAAAGAAAGTGGCTAGGCGTTTCATTTCCATCATTGCATCTTTGTATGGTTGAAATTGTAAACTATCTCCAATAATTAAAATATTTTTTAATTTATAAATAAAAGCGAACTTGCTTTTTCTCAAACATCAAAATTCTCAAAAAATCAGCTCCATAAGCAAGTTATTCTTACAGATTTATTTACTGCATAATGTTTTCGAAATTTTTCTAGTCCCTCTTCAGTGCTACACTATCTGTTATTGTCTATTTATAGAACAGAATATTACTTTAAACTTCCAGAATATTTTTACAGTTTAAAGTAATAATCTGTTTTATAAATAGACAATAGCAGATAGTGTAGCACTGAAGAGGGACTAGAAAAAAGTCCGAAAACGTTATGCAGTAAATAAATCTGTAAGAATAACTTCCTTATGGAGCCGATTTTTTGAAAATCTTGATGTTTTTTAATTATTAATCTGTTAAGAAAACGTTATACCATAATAAATAACTTTATACTTGCTAGTAGAGCTGTATATCTTGTAAGTGATATAATATGTCACATCATTATTTAATCTTCTCATCTGAGTTGTATTGACAACCATATCCTTTATTGTTTCATTTATATAACTAGGTCAGTCATATTCCTCTCATTTCTAACAGAGCTCTCCAGAATGTTATAATTTGTTTTTTGCTTGATGGGAGTGTTTAGGACAAATAATTCTTTCTTAGCAATTACATCTCATTGTCATTTGCTCTTCCATCCAATTTTACTAAACTCTCTCTCTTCTAATCCAGCTATTTGAATCTCTGCCACAATCACTTGCTCATTATCATGGTATTTATTCAGCACATCACATCACAAATTAGATGCAAGTGAAAAAAGCAAGTTCACACAAAAGCTTTTTTTTTCAATTATGCTGAGAAGCATATGCTGCAACCACAAATATCTTTTCAGTTCAAAATTGATCCTTACTCACATCATTCTATCATTCACATATTTATACTAAAATATAGACAATTTTATTCTCATTCATCAGCATATTCATTTCTCATTTTTTCACCATCTCCTATTCCAGACTATATTCCACATCATCATTCTTCACTTGTTCAAATGCATACTCATTATGAAATACTCTTCTTGCATAATACATCCAATGTATATGTTATGGTAAAAGTGATTAAGCCAGTGACTATGCATAATTATCCGTTATTGTGTATAATTACCAATGATTTCAGTAAATGTGATAAATTTATTTCATATATTGCAAATTAATCATATTTACTGGTGATTATGTATACTTGCCAGTTTGTAATGATAATTATGACAAATCATACTTAATCAATCAAATTTACTACCAGACATTATGCATAATTGTCAGTTTAGGATGGTAAATTTGATAAATAATGTGTTCTCATCAAGTAATCTTTATTTTAACGAGATTCGTTTAAATTTTTTTATTAAAATTTGTTTAAATTCATAAGTTAATTATTAAAACTATAAATTATGGGTATAAAGGAACAAAAGCAATCTGGAGATATTAATAACAACACACAAGAAACAAACAAAGCTGCCAATTATGGAGCCTTTAAAGCAGTGGTTCTTAACCTTTTTTATTTTCCTGGGCTACATACATTTGTTTACTACATTAAACAGGCCATAACATGCTATATCAGTAGTCGTCAACGATTGGTGTCACGTGAAAAATGTCTGACTTCTAAAAAATCGCTTACAAGAAAACTCTTGACTTCTCAATTCATGAATGTCATGGGTCAGTGTTTTCCAAACTGTTGGGTGCTAGTCTATTGCAAGGGGACCTGCAAGAATTAATAAAAATATCATTTTTGAGCAAACAAACAATCCAATATCATTTTTCCTGTCTGAGAAAAGATATTTAGTTTTTACAAATTTTTTTAATAGAATGTATAATATGCAAATTATGACAATAAATAGAATCAAAAATTCTTTCTGTCTTAACAATTAATGATAATAAAGTAATTTGTTCTTTTTCTTAAAGAGAAAGGTTCAAAGTTTAGTAATTACTATATATTACAATACTGGTATCAGAATGTGAGATGTGCATGTACGTCATTTCATGGTTATAGCATAATCTTTCTGAGCATAATACTCATTTCTTCATATATTGTTTATTTTATCTTCTGCTATGTATTTCTTAATTAGTTGTAAGAAATATTAGAAGAGGTTAAGCGGTGTTTGTTAAATATGTATACTATATAGAGTTTTACATTTTTTTTTTTTTTTTTTTTAAGAAATTACTTTAAATTTTTCAATATATATAAAATAAGAAGATAACTGCATGCTGGAACAGCTTTCATCATGATTTATAAAGTTAATAAATGACTTAAATAAAAATCTAAAATCAGATGAAGAATTTAATGAAGTATCTAAGATTGAAGAAATTTATTAAAAGTTTTCCTTTGTAAATATGATTAAAAATTTAATTGTTTATTTATACACATGGCAAAGCAACTTGAAACTGGCGACTGCAGTGCCGCAAAATGATAGGCTTTTTTCAGAAATGATTGATTATAAAAAAAGCATTTTTTTTGTATTGGTGAAGCATGGGATCTTAAATCACAAGATTTTTCCTTCTCGGCTCTTTTTCATGCCTTGTGAAATTTATGAGTGCATCAGGAAGGACCTAGCAAATTAGGAAAACTCTAATTTTTCCAGATTTAAAAAAAATTTTTTTAATATCAGAATTTTTATTATTTTTTCGCATGTGGGAGAAGAATTCAGCACTTTCATTAAATTCGTGACTATGCATTCCAGGCTACAAGTTGAGAATGGCTTCTCTAAAGCACCTGATCTTCAATACAGAGAATGAACTTCCTGTGTTGGTCACTGATTCGATGGTGGTTCTTGAGACAATCATTAAAAACAAAAGGTGGGAAATTTCATGATATTTATCAAATTTATGAACTACGTTTTGAAAATTATGCAAAAATCGCTTTAAAAGTAATATATTCAGTGATATTTATCAAACTTACCAAATTCATTTAGGAAGTTCATAAATTTGATAAATATCATGAAATTTCCCACCGTTTGTTTTTAATGATTGCCTCAAGAACCACCATGAATCCATTGATTGCCTCAAGAACCACCATTAAGTCTTTGGAATCCTATTGTAATAGGATTACTATACCATTACTATGGGATCCCATAGAATTAATACTGCCTTCCGATGCAGTCATCAAGTATAGTCCATTTATATCATGTTTGATAGTCCAACTATTTCTGAGCTTTGAAAATTGATAAATAGTAAATGTTCAATTAGACTGCACCAAACACAAACTACAAGTAATATTACTCAAGAGCCCTTTAGCAGTCAAAAGATTTTTATTCAGTAATGTTTTCAATGCTTTTGGCATCTTCCTCAGCTGTTACAATAGCTGAGGAAGATGCCAAGAGCGTTACTGAATAAAAATCTTTTGACTGCTAAAGGGCTCTTGAGTAATATTAATTGATAAATAGATTTGTCATGTTGGGATTGTCCAGAAGCAGTGTAGTCTGATAGGGGACTGATATCTTGAGAGTCCCAGCTATCTTCAAAGATCATTTTTTCTGGCTCCTAACTTCTGGTCTTTACATGAAGTTGAATTAATAACAACCCAGAAGGATCACTCAGCACAAATTCACTTCTGCCATAGAAAGGCATGGATCTATATTACTCAAGAGCCCTTTAGCAGTCAAAAGATTTTTATTCAGTAATGTTTTCAATGCTTTTGGCATCTTCCTCAGCTGTTACAATAGCTGAGGAAGATGCCAAGAGCGTTACTGAATAAAAATCTTTTGACTGCTAAAGGGCTCTTGAGTAATATTAATTGATAAATAGATTTGTCATGTTGGGATTGTCCAGAAGCAGTGTAGTCTGATAGGGGACTGATATCTTGAGAGTCCCAGCTATCTTCAAAGATCATTTTTTCTGGCTCCTAACTTCTGGTCTTTACATGAAGTTGAATTAATAACAACCCAGAAGGATCACTCAGCACAAATTCACTTCTGCCATAGAAAGGCATGGATCTAAAGAGAATGTTTTCTATATATACAATACAAACTTCAAGGGAATTATAATCCAAATAAATCCAAACAACTTGCCAAATTTAACCCTTGAGATACACAACAGAATTTTAAACCAAAATAAATTTAGATAAACTATAGAAATTATTAAGCCAACGAGTGGCGCCATCTATTAATTAATTTAAATTGCTTTAATTAAATACTATCAATAATTAAAAGTTTAATTTAAAAAAATATGTAAAATTTTTTCTATTGAAAAATTAATGACAAGAAAAAATTAAATTAATTGTAATTATTTTTGTATATAAAAGATTATCAGCTTAAAATCAAATTAATCTATGTAATATAAATAACAGCACTATATAGGAGACAACATATTTTTAATTAAAAAGTTTTAAAATAAATACAGAAAAATGTTTTCAGTTACTTTAGAACTGAAGAGGGCTACTAAGTTGATTGAAAATGTTTTTTGTAGTTGTTTTAAAACTTTTTAATTAAATATATTCTGTTTATATAATACTGTTATTTATATTATATGGATTAATGTACTTATAACTAATATGTAATAATAATATATTAATATAAATATATAACTAGATATATATAAAACACTATTATATTAACTAGTTTCTAATATTTATAAATGTTCTTTCTAAATTAAAATATATATCTGTACTATACATAAATATATTTTATATGCTAGATTGATGAATATTTACATAGAAATGTATCACCTAAAAAATATATTAATAGCCAAGCATTCCGTTTACAACAAGGATTTTTATTAACTTCAACACAGCAGGTAAAAATTATAAATTTTATGAATTATTTGTTAATTCTGATATGATAAATTCATTCAACAAAAATCAAATACCATAAAGCACTATCTGCAGTATATTCTATACTGAATAGTGCTTTATGGTGTTTGATTTTTGTTGATTGAAGTGAAAGCAGTTAAAATATGAGTAGTGATAAATTCATTTTAATTATATATCTGTTCATGTATAATCAAAGAAATTTTGTAAAGAAAATAATTTCTTATAAATAGGAATTGTCTTGTGCATGAATTAAATAAAAATAAATATTTTGCAGAATTGTTTGTCCACTCATGTCCTCATCATTCATTCATACTAGAATAGCTGGCTTAAGTTTGTTCAATCCAAAAAGCTTAAGTTTACTTGCAAATAAAGAGAATAACGACGAATTTGTTGTTCTAGAACATTTGAACTTGTTCTATTTTGGAAATGTTTAACTGAGGATGATATAATATTAATATCAAAAACGTTTTTAGTAAATAAATGAGTGTTTATTTTAAGCTGCTATATGGTGCTTTAATGGTATTGAACTTTATTTATTAAAATAAAGAGATGATTAATGCTTGATCTTTTTCTTAAATAAACACCAAAGCTTGAAATAGCTTTGGTGCTTTAAAAGTCTCTTTAAATTTGTCCCCAAAGAGACTTTTTAAATTGGTAAACTTTATTTATTGAGAATAGAAAATTATTCTTTGAACACATGTATCAAAATACAGATTACAAAATTTTACTGTTTATTTTGTTAAATTAAATATTGTAGTTATAATTTTAACACATGGGATGAATGACCAGATCTATAGGCAACTCATGACTTCATCATATTTAATTAATTTTCCAATAATTGCAATTAAGCTAATGTAGAAAGCCACCAAATGTTAACTGCTTTTTATTCATTCTGTTTTTAATCACTTTTTTAAATTTTATTTGGAGTGTTTTAATAATTATGGATAATCATATGATAGCAAAAAAAGTGGTCAGATCTGTTTGAAATCCCATCAAAGTAAGAATGATAGAAGCCTAATAGATTCAGTGAAAAAAGAGAGTAGTAGTAGTAGAATAGGGAGGGGCCTGTTTCAGCCCAAGCACTGCGACCAACATTGATCTATTGTGCACCCCCCAATCAAATCATCCCAGAAGAAGGCCTGTCTTAAGAACAAACGACAGTATATTCTTCAATGGGACAGAAGCAAGATCCTCGGGAACAGGAAAATACATCCCCAAGAGATCACGCCTAAGCCACGAAAGGGCCACACATTCACACAAAATGTGAAGAGGAGTTTCCTCCTCATACTGACATCTTCTACACATAGGGCTATCAACAAGCCCAATCAAGTGAAGATGTCTTCTAAGAATGCAATGCCCTGTAAGAAGCCCTGTAACAATCCTAACTTCATTTTTGTTCAGAGAAAGCAACTCTCTGGTTCGCTGAGCACAGCAACCCAAAATGAGAGCCTGCCTAAGACCGGAGGTTGATCTCCAGAAACATGATGCTGAGTCGCCAACCAGTCCCTGGCAACCCGCCCAAAGACATCCGAACCAATGCCCAGGACAGGCTCAGGTCCAAAAAAGGAGCGAGAAGCGCCTTTCCTGGCAAGCTTATCAGCAACCTCATTACTCCCAATCCCCTTGTGTCCCGGTACCCAAACCAGTTGTTTACCATAATAATACCCAAAATATGTTTACCAACATAATCCCTATCAAGATTAATACTAACACATTCAGAAATAGCAAAGATTTCTGCTTGAAAGACAGTGGCAAACCGCCCAAGGGAAAAGGAATAAAACATCCGAGTCCCTTCGCAGTAAACCCCTGCCCCAACACCAGTAGTGGTTTTAGAGCGTCCGTAAACCAGACTAAACCACCATTGATACTGTGCCCAAACACCCCCTCCCAGTCCTCCAAGCTGGAAAAAATAACAGTGAAGGGCCAGAAAGTTAAATCTAGGCACCATGTAATATCCTTAAATCAGAATGTTACAGTGTATCCTGTTCCCATTCAAAAGACAAATGCTCCACCTTATGGGTCCAAGAAATCACTCTCCCAGAAGAATGAAGCCTATAATAGCTTTCCCGTGCACCTGCCTCAACAAACAAATGCAGAGGAGGGGGATGCACATGGGCCTGCATCTCAAATTAGAGCAAAAATCTAGAGACGATATACATTACCTAGATGTACAAATTAAACTGCATGATGGTAATATCATAACTGATGTCTACCGTAAACAAACTTATGCCCCGGTTTTTATACCATCTTGGGCAAACACTCTTTACAGATATAAGGTAACAGCTTTTAGATTTCTAATAAAGCATATGTTTACACATTGCTTAATGCAAGATGATATGAATAATGAGTATGATATAATAATAAAACAAGCATATATGCATGGATACTTTCATAAGTTTATTGAGGGTATCCGGAATAGCTTACAGTTTGGACATAGCATACAACATAGCCACCATAATATTGATAGTAACCAGCTTAAGTATTTAAGTGCAATTTCATATCACAGAGTCTTTGATCCAATACAAAAGGCCCTCAAAAGGCATAACTGAGTACTTCCCTACACGAAAATTATGGATCAGTTTATACAAAATGATCCAAATTTTGATAGAAGTTCAAAGACAAAACAAAGCATCATGGATGGATGTCTTGTTATCGACAATTGCTTACTGAACAAAAGAGGAAAAGGCAAGCAGATGACTTCTTAACAAAAAAACAAAAAATATCAAATGAAGAAGAACCTTCCTAACATCTACTCAAATATTTTTGATTTTCATGAATTATTTATGAATACAAATCAATATTAGCAATAAAAAAAATGTCTAAAATTAATTAAATACAATAGAAATAATGCGTGTTACTGAAAAAATAAAAAATTGATAAATATATATTTTTATTCACTGTTCTGTTTCACCTATATTCATTATTTACATATTAAATGGTCTCATTTAATGCTGTTTCGTTTAGCGCTTGGTTTTTTGGAATGTATCCCCTGCGTTAAATAGCCTCTTACTGTATTAAAAACTTTTAAAGAATATTTAAAACATTCAAAACAAAAAATGTTCAATTATTTGTGTGTTTATATATTGAAGATGGCGAAAATATAAACCAAAACTGTTCTACATTAATAAATTATTAAATTTTTTTGCTATAGGAGCTGTTTTTCCTTTTTAGCATTAATTTTTTTGTTTTTTCTTTGTAATTTTGAAAAAATACTAAGTAATTTATTTCCAGACAAACATTTTAGTGAATCCACAACACATGACACAAGGTTTTCAAATGTTGCATGTTCAATATGACATGTTTCCCAGTGATGAATAATAACTTTTTCAAGTTTTAGAATAAAATGTCACCAGAATATCCAACTGCTTTTTTCTGGGAGTGGAATTTCATCAATCTGAATAGAATAATGGCATTCAGATTTAATAATTTCATTAGTAAGTTCATCTTTAAAATATGGCCCTAATCCATCAGAAATAATTTATGATAGTTTGGAGCTTTTACAATTAAAATCTAATGCAATTTTACTGTCAGAAAGCATTGTCGGGAATATATTCATCATTGTTGTACCATATGTATAAGGGATATTATTTACAGTGACAGCAATACATAATACTATTTTAGCAGTTATCACACTCTCAGAATTATTATTATTATTCAAGTTAAAGCAGGATGTTATAAAGTGTTGTAACGGTCTTTTCAGAACTCCATTTTTTCCACAATGTTTTGAGCAATTTACAACATGAGACTTATTCTTTGCATGCCATTTTACTGCAGTAATTCCATGCTGACTGCAATTAATTGTTATTGGTAATTGCCTATAAAGCAGTACGATTCTTCTTGTTTAGTTCCTGACTTGCACCATGTACTGATTATGTCCCATTCACATCAGTTTCTTGCAAAACTTCAGGATTAAATCAACTGCATCTACCTGATGAGTAAGAATATATGTATATTGGACAAATGGAAAGATAACATAAATAAAATAATTAGTATAGATAGATAGATTATAAAATTTAATCAAATTTATTTATTTTCAAATTGATATAGTTTTGGAAGAGAAACTAACTAAATACTAAATATTAAAATATAAATACTAAGAAGAGAACTTCCTTTTGTCAACTTGAAGCATATAATGCATGTCTCTAAACAAGTCTTGAAGCAGTATCAGAATGAAACACAATCTGACGTAAACTTCCTTGAGCATAGCCAAACCAATAGAGTTCATGCATTTATTTTTTAAAATACAAGAAAGCTTTTTAAAATATTTAGCAGTTAATGTTAATGTATTCACGAAAAGTTTTGGATAACAACATTTATATTTAATTGATGAAAATGGAAAAAGTAATGAGGCAAACTTCGATTTAATCACGTGCATGAAAATACGCTCTGATGGTTTGACATCATAGATCAGTAAACAGACTAAGACAGTAATAATGATCTACAGTGCTTCAAAATAGCATGTGATAACTTCCTATTATGATCTCAACATTTTTAAACTTTTTGCAATCGCTTGAATCACGTGGTCAGCAGATCATGAATTTAGCACAAAAATGGGAAAAATGATGCATTTGTAGCAGTTTGTAGCAGCATTATCGATTTGGTGCAGGCATATGATCCCTGTTATGATCTAATTTCAAATCAATTTTTCTTAACTAGAAAAACAACACTAGCATTAGTTACCAGACAATAATATTTTACAATTTATTTAAATTGTATAACATTTTCAGTACACCCATCTTCGGCACATTACAAAGTATAGGACATGTTCTAACATTAGTTAACAGACAATAATATTTCACAATTTATTTAATTTATGTACTGAAAATGTTAAAAAAATTAAATAAATTACGAAATATTATTGTCTACTAACTAATGCTAGTGTTGAAATGTTTCTGTTTAATTAGAGATAATAAGCAGTAATCATGAGATGTGAATCTTTCTTTTTTTCAATGTTCCAATTTTGTGGAAAATTAAATTTTTTTACAATAGATAATGTACTGCATATGTTGTTCCTATTCATGTATGAAATGCTAAATACAGCAAAAGCTGAATTTACAAACATGTGCATAACATACTTGAGTGGTTAGACAGAGAGGTGGACTTTGTGGTTAGACACCTTATACAATTCTGACTGAAGTAAGCCAAAAGAGTATCTGATCAACTACAGTAATACCCAAGCTTATGTAAATTCAGAGATACGTAACTTCTTATCCTGCCCCCTCACCCACTTGTTTGTTTCACAATTACATAATGCATATATATGTATGCACATATTTCATTTGCTGATTTATTGATTAAGAGTCTTTAATTACAACTATACAATTATGAACTTTTATAATTTATTGTTTTCTTGGTAATAAAGAGTCAGTTAAGAACCTAATACATATGTACCTAAAATTATATTTGGAAATCTGTAGGTACCACCACTTACATTATGCTTCCCAGTTCCATCTATTATGTAATTCTAGGTATTATTATATTCAATTGCTGAATAAACTGAAAGTTAGAAAACTCAAGTTTTAAAGTATATCATGAAAGTATGATATACTTTAAAACTTCACATATTTTATATATTTAAGTATAACTTTTATTGTAACTTTGATCTCCTATTTCACTGTTTAATTTGATATAATTAATAGTAGTTGCATAATTAATTAAAATTACATTTTATAATTAAAAATATCTTTTAATTCTTTAAATCCTGCTTTATTCATTATTGCAAAAATTCAGTTTAAAATTGCTTAGTGAAACTAGTTTATTTACAATGAATCTTAAAAATTATATACAGTTGATTCCGCTTAATTGGGACATGTTGGGACTAATCCGTTTTGGCTCAATTAAGCGGCTGCCCCAACTAAACGAACTAATAATAAATTCTAAAATAAAATGTAATATATAGGTAAATAAATAAGTAGATAAAAAATTAATAATTAGGTACCTATTTTAATGCTTTAATAAACCAAAATACAGAAAATATTTGTACTATAAATTTTGAGGAAAAAATAAATACATACATGATAAATTTTACAATTTCAAATTTTAATTCTGCAAAAATGCATCAAGTGTAGCTTGTCTTTTGTCATTTGATTTTGATACACCAGTTATATCAGCAAGCCTACAATGGCTTGTATTAAATGGCTGGCTTTTAATTTTATCCAACAAAGCAATTTTACTTGAAAGTGTAAAACCATTTCATGGCATCTTGGCAAAGATTTAAAAATTTTAAATAAAATCGACACTGTAAATGAATATAGCTAAGTACAGCAACAGTAGATTCTTAAGCAGACGCATACTTGCCATATGTACGACGATAGATAACTGATCAGCATCATGCTAGTGTTGCTAAATATCAGTGTACATAGTGTTGACATACTTTCAAAAAATCCCTAAAAAATGTTAAAAATTGCTAAATTCCTTTTCTGCTAACTGTCCCAATTAAGCATTTAAATTATGTATTAGTTTGGTCTCCATTCTTTGAGATTTGGCCCAAAAAAGCAGTTGCTCCAATTAAGCAGAATCAACTGTATATTATTATGATGTGTTTTGTATAAATTTCTATAGAATCATAAAACTATCTGCTTTCTTAATAAATCATATAAATAACAATCACTATTAGCAGAAAACAGTTTTTTATTTACATAATAAATAGCATCTATTTGATTATCTTATACAGACAGGGGTCTTAGAGAGACCGAAAACATTTTACATAAATAAAACACTGTTTCCTACAAATAGTGCTTATCATCATCATATATATTAATAGTCAAATGAGGCTGCTGACAGGATGTCCCTTTTTCGGTCAAACCACTATACTAATTTCTATAAATATGGTATCGTTAGAAAAGTCTAATTTTTGGATTCTGCAAAAACAGATCTTTTATTTATTTGGCCATTTTTTAGGACCTAGGGGCCCAATTTTTATTTTATGACAATAAATATCAATAGATGGCAGAGTGGTCAAAGTAAGGGGCAACAGATAACTTACCTGCATTACTATTATTGGATATTTTTATTTTATGACAATAAATATCAATAGATGGCGCTAAGTGTCAAGGATTTATTTATGACAATAAATATCAATAGATGGCGCTAAGTGTCAAAGAAATATTTATTTTATGACAATAAGTATCAATAGATGGTGCTAAGTGTGAAAATAAGGGGCAACAGATAACTTACCTGCATTACTATTATTGGATTTTTACAGAATTACTTAGCGTAACTTACTGACAATAAGTATCAATAGATGGCGCTAAGTGTCAAAGTAAGGGACAACAGATAATTTACCTGCATTTACTATTATAAGATTTTTTACAGAATTACTTAGCTAAAAGAATTATTACTGATTATGATACAATTTTTACAGAATTACTTAGCTAAAAGAATTATTACTGATTATGATAAAGGATACTGTTCAGTATCAATTTGTCTTCCATCAGTATTTTTATATCATACCTTTTTTATTGGATGTTTTATTTTAATGGAAATTTTATGTCCATTTGCAGTTAAGCCTGTTCTACATCCATAATTACGATGGTAATATATTACATATCTCGATTTTATTTTAAAGGAAATTTTGTGTTGAATTTGCAGGTAAATTAAGCATTCTGTTTAGCTAACCTTTTCATTGGATGTTTTATTTTAAAGGAAATTTTAAGTTGAATTTGCAGTTAAGCCTGTTCTAACATGCATAATTACGATAGTGATATATTACATATCTGAAATGAAATTTGCTTATATTTAATCACACGAAGAAATTATAACTATTCATCATGTTGTAAACTACCCCCTCCATGGGGGTGCAGCCCCACCCGTGGAAAGGGGCCCGTGGGCCCCCGGTTCCCTACGGCAACCGTGGGGTGACTCCACAGGCTCCCAATACGAATTTTCTCCACGGGCCCGTGGGGGAAGCATTGCCGAGCTCCCCACAGATGCACTGGGCCCATGGGCCCATTATTATATGGCATTTCTATTTATTAATAAAATTACTACACATTTGAACTAATGCTTAATAAAATATATAGTAAATAAATTTGCAAGATAAATTATAAAATATATATTAAATAAATTTGCAGATAAGCTATTATTACACAATATGCTGTTATACTGTATAAAGTATTATTAGTAAGCTATTATTATACAATATGCTGTTATATAAAGTATTACAAGATTAAATCACAATAGTATATTTCCGCTCTTATATGAGCGGGTAATTTCTAGTATATATTAATAGTCAAACGAGGCTGCTGACAGGATGTCAGCAGCCTCGTTTTATAACTAAGGTATCATTAGTTTAGCAGTTTTATAACTAAGGTATCGTTAAAAAGGTCTAATTACTATGAAAGCCAAGTAGATTTTTTTTAGAAAGGTCTAATTTTTGGATGTCTGCGACAGTAAAAATTATTTGTTGTTATTAATAATTTAAAATTAAAAAATAAAAATTAAATTGAAATTATAGTTCCTCAAAAAAGACAAAATCTGCAGAGGGTGCTGTAATGTAATAACAGATGCCATTTTATGAATCCCCTATACGAGTTTGGAGGTGTTTTTCAAATAATATTCTAACGTAAGTTCAATATTTATCCAAATATACACTATAATTTATCATATCCGACATTGCATATATTTCCATTTTTCAGATTTTAGAAATGCTACGTAAAAAGACATTAATATTTGCAGCTGAGAGAAATAAACGAAAATAGGTATGGTTTTACATTAGCACCATATAAACGAAAATAGCATCAATCGAAAAATGACGACGAGTAGAGAAAACTTTCGAAAAGAATTGCAGTTCTATCTGGTGCAGGTGTCGAGAAAATAAATGATGAAATTTTAGTACAGTATTTCTCCTTACACAGTACCCATGGTAGTATCTAAACCGGTGGGCGCTGCCATTTTGAAAACTACCTTGAAAGTCGATATAGTTTTGGAATGAATCTTTAATACAACGGAATTCTTGGTACGGGTATCATATTTCTGGGATTGAAACTTTGCCCCCATTTATAGTGAGTTCAGAAATTAATTATTTTTTACTGCTGAGGCCCCATTATCGAGATACAGGGCCCCAAAGTTGGGGCCTATCAGTCCAATTTTTAAAGTAATTTTAGTAGATAATTTCCAAATTTTAATGAATTTTGATGTGGTTTTACATTCCGAATCGAATGCATTCATTTCCGTTGATCTATGACCTACCTTTACGAAGCTATGCAATTTTTTTTATTTTCACTGTTTTTATCACTCCTGATAAATTTCTGGTAGGAGAGCAAATTACCCAGCATGCTTTTTGGAATTCGTATTTGGAAGAAAATGGAGGCATTTTGTTGAAAACTTGCTTATTACATTATATTTTATTACATTTAGTATTTATGGTATCAGAGATATATAATTCAGAATTATCGTGATGATCTCAACCAAAATTTAAAAATAAAATTGAGAAAACAAACTTTTCAGAGATTCAGGACTGATAAAAACAGTGAAAATGAAAAAAATCGCATAGTTTCATAAAGATAGGTCATAGGTCAACGGAAATAGTTGCATTTGATTTGGAATGTGAAATTATCTATTAAAATTACTTGAAAAATTGGACTGATATGCCCCAAATTTGTGGCCCTGTATCTTAATAACGGGGCCTCAGTGGTAAAAAATAATTACATTTTTTGATTCAGCCCTCCAAATTAGGAAGGTCATTATAGAGGGGGGGCAAATTTTCGATCCCAGAAATATGATACCTGTAAGGAGAAATTCTCGAATTATATTTTAATCATCAGTCAATGGGTGGCGAATCTTTAATTAAAAGTTGAAATATAAAAGCACTATTTGCAAGGTGAAAATAGTTTTATTTGCATATGATTACGTGATATATTTTAAACTTTAAATCGTAATTCTATCAAAATTTAAATTGTAGAATAAGGTAACAAAAATGTTGTTAGCACGAATACGTTCTAAAAAATGATTTTGAATATAGTTCTAAATGATGTATATTCCAGTTTGGGATAACGTTTGGAATAGTATGTTATGTAACTAGTGTTTACTATAATTAGCCATACTGAAGAGGGATGTAATACGTCCGAAAACGTTATATGCAAATAAAACTATTTTCATCTTGCAGAATAGTGCTTTTATATTTCAACTTTTATATAGTAGCAAGTGGTAAACTAATGTGTTTATGAATCTTTAATTTCCTACAATATAGCCTTTTTGGAACTTTAACACAACGGATTGCCATTTTTAATCATCAATCGATGGGAAAGCAAATCTTCAATTTCAATACTTTAATTTCATCTTTTGGAAAAACTACACATTAAAGAATTAAAGATAGCCCCCACCAACTGATGATTAAAACATGAATCAACAATTCCATTGTCTTAAAGAGTCGTTCCAAAACTATATAGACTTTCAAGAAGATTTTCAAAACGGCAATGGGCACCGGTTTACGTATTCTCTGTGAAGAAATATTATAATTTCATCGTTCATTTTCTCGAAGCCTGCACTAAACAGAAGTGTAGTCCTTTCGGAAAATTTTTCTATTCGTCATCATCTTTTGATTATATTATTTTCAGTCATATGGCGGTAATATCAAATTGCACCCGAAAAATGTACAAGAGAATCTGAACATGAAAGTACGAAATGTTTGCATGACAAAAGAATTTCCGAGGAACAACAATATCAGACAGAATACAAATTATAGAAACGTCAAATCAAGGAAAACTTAATAATTCAGCTGTATATAACAAGTAATGTTATTTACGAAGAAATTTTGGGTTAAACTCTGTATATGTTTCAATAAAACATTTTGATATTTGTGTTTCTTAATAAATAGAAATGGCATAGATATAATAAAATTGCTACACCTTTAAACTAATATACAACAACAAAATATCTCATAAATTTATTATACTGTTCCATCTAATATGTTATTATATAGAGTATTATAAGATTATATATTTCTGCTCATTTATATGAGCGGGTAATTTCTAGTTTATATAATTTAATAAATTTCTCTCAATGTTTTGTGAATTTATAATTAACCAGTAAATTTTCTATTCATTTAATTTTATATTTCTTATATATTATATATAAAGGATACATGCTAACACATCATAAGATAATGATGTAAGAAATTTTAATGAATCAACTACAGGAACAATTAAGTTATCCCAAGTTTGTATCTGAGATAAAATCTGAAATTGATTATTTATTAAAGCATATTTCATCTTGAAATTATTACAATTTATGTTTTAGATCTAACTTACATAATCAAATAGAAATCCAGGACAACTGTGACTTAACTTGCCAATTTGACGTCCAGATGGTTTGACATTTTCCTTACTCAGCCGTCTAAATAAAATATTTTTTAAATTAAAACTTTAAATAAATAAAAAATTTTTATTAGTAAATCACTTACTTCATAATATATTTGATTTTCTTTAAATTATCAGCTTTTGCACGAATCAATAATGGCTGACTTAAATAAGTTTCATTTTTCCACTGACTATATAAACAAAACCTAAAGAAACATAAATAAATAAAATGATTTTTAATTATTATAAAATTATAATGAAAAAATAGTATTTTATTAAGAGAAAATTTTTGATATTTATTTACTGTGTAATAAAATTAATGATTGGGTTCTTAACAACAATAAAACAAAATAACTTTAACTTCATAAAATCATTAATAACAAAAAGCTAGTACTACAAGAAGGACTTTTGGATTTCATTTATCCTCTTTTCAGCTATATAGAGAATAATGAATGTTAATAGAGTCTGTTGAAAGTGTGTTAAATATTTAAATAAACATGTATATAATATAAACTTTCAAATACCAAGGAAGTTATTAAAAAAATGATAATGCACTTAAAATAATGATAAATATTGGGTTGTAACATAAATAATTTTGGTTGTATTAACCGTTTGCGCTCCTAAAAAATATTTTTTTAACGGTCTACCGCTTTAGCAGGCCATTTAAAAAATTTATGATTTTTCGTTTTTTTGCCATAACTTTTTCGAATTTTAATATTTTGACACAAAAAAATTGGATTTTGTCGGCAATATACCATACTCTGATACCCTTTTTTAGTTTTGGATGAAGAATCAAAAGAATAAGAGAAAAAAATTCGAAAGCAATTAGGCTTAATTTGCATATGTAAACAATATATAATTTTTCAAATTATTCATGATTTCGAGCATCGGATAAAAAAAATTTTTATATATTTACATTCTTCATGATATTCTGCATCTGATAATACCAAATACTTCATAATTCTAAAAAATTTTTACAACTCACGAAAACAATTTATGATTGTAACATGATCCCCAGACTGTAATCGGACGCCTTGTGTAAAC
The DNA here is from genome assembly GCA_000484575.1 of Olivierus martensii. NCBI lineage: Eukaryota > Metazoa > Arthropoda > Arachnida > Scorpiones > Buthidae > Olivierus > Olivierus martensii. The sequence continues at coordinate 10,225 of AYEL01083040.1, read as the reverse complement.
AAACTTTCGTATTAGTTAAAATATAATAATAATAGCATTTTCAAACAAAGAGGATAAGTTTTCACAGCCTCTTCTCTTCATAAGCATAATGTACCTAGCCCAAGCCTACAGTGATGTAGTTGACCTTGGATGGATGAGGTCAAGTAATTACTTGTTTGGACTAGAGATAACACAAAAATTACATTGTTTAAATTTTTGTGTTATTTTTAAAATATAACTAATATAAACAAACAACCAGCTGATTTGAAAAACCGTTAGATATTTCTCACTAGAATCTAGGACACCGACTTCCACATCGATCGTCAAGCGTGATATAGGTCGCTTTGTTTCTATGATAAATAAGAAATTATAAATTTTTAAATAAAACTAATTTATCATTGCTGATAAGTTAAAATTTATAAATTTTTAAATAAAACTAATTTTTCGGAAATTTTTAAATAAAATTAATTTATCGAATTTTGTGTGTGAAAAAGCGCTAAAATCATATTATTTACAATTGCTGATAAGTTAAAATTTATAAATTTTTAAATAAAACTAATTTTTCGGAAATTTTTAAATAAAATTAATTTATCGAATTTTATGTGTGAAAAAGCGCTAAAATCGTATATTTACAAGGGCAAACTTTCCCAAATTATAATTTACTGGATCCAAGATATCTGTAAAAAGAAGTAAGGATAAAATCTGAAGGAAATGTGGAACATGATAGAGAAAGTCAGACAAATTCGGACGATCCGTTCTTGAATTTTTGGCGGTCCAAATATGGCACTTATATTAGTAAATCTGATTATAAAACGATTAAAAAATTAATTAAAAATCCAAATTTCACCAAAATTTTGGTTACTATGATAAAACAATGAAAAATATGACAGAAATTGATATTTTGAAAATTTATTTTTCAATAAAAATAAAAATAAGGGCACCAGATCCTGTCAATAACATTATTGACAACAGAGTTGTAGCAGGTCTTCGGCCTGTCAAGTACATTATTGACACCAGAGTGTAAAGAGATAAAAAAAACTTTTATTCATTAAAATATAGGCTTATATTTAATCAATTATATAATCACCATTGTTATTAATGACAGTTCCCATTTTATAGGAACTGATGAATGCCTTCTGAATAAAAGATTTTATCTTTTGATACAAAAATGTCTTGAATGAAAGAATTGACTTCTTCATTGTTATTGAATTTTTTGCCATTTGATACATTTTGTAATGATCTAAACCAGGGATTCCCAACCTTTTCCTTGCATCGATCCCTTTTAAAAGAATGATTTTCTTTATCAACCCCCTTACATTTTTCTCTATAATATACAGCATATAACAATCATAATACAAATAATTGATATAAATAACTTAAAGATAACAATTAGACTAAGAATATGAACAAAAGTTTTTAAAAAATGGTTTATTAGATTTATGTTTTATTATTTTTTGTACTTATCATTTTTAATTTTAAAAATATAAACAAGTTCTCAGAAGCAAAATCTCAGATTCTAATTGCACAAAAGTTCAATATTAATTAATGTGATGGCAGCACTTGATGAATTGATGCAATTTTTTTAATATTTGGCATAAAATTGCTTAATTTAATTCTTAAATCACCTCATTCAAAAATATTTAATCTGTTTCTTGTTTTCCGTAGTAAATTATTGACTTGACTAAAGCCTGTTTCCACTAGGTAAGAAGAGGGAAAGTCAATAATGCTGGTTAGGTAACAACTTTTATTTGGGGATATTTCTCTCGGATGACTTTTAAATTCCAAAACTTAGCATACCCATGTGTTTCAAATAAGACTTGTGCTTTAACATCCTCCTTCAATACAATCAACTCTTCTTGTATCATAATATCAAAATCAGATATATCACAGCGCAGCAGTTCTCAGATGTATGCAGGTGCATTCAAATTTTCAATATTTTGGAAGCGAACATAAAAATCTTCTTTTAAATTTTGCAAGTGGCTTGTATATAACAATGTATCTTCTGAGAAAATGAAATTCTTTTCAATAACGGACAATTGCAAATTAAAAATGAATATATTTTTAAAAAATATTATTGGTTTTTAAAATATTATATATATTAATAGTCAAATGTGGCTGGCTGGATTCCCTTTTTTGGACGAACCATTGTACCGATTACTATAATTAGGGTATTGTTAGAAAGGTCTAATTTTCGGATGTCTGCAACTACAGATCTTTTTTTTATTTGGCCAATTTTAGGGGCCCTAGGGACCGAATTTTTATTTTATGACAATAAATATCAATAGATGGCACTTAGTGTCAAAGAAAGAGGCAACAGATAACTTACCTGCATTACTATTATTGGATTTTTACAGAATTACTTAACTAAAAGAATTATTACTGATTATGATACAGGATACTGTTCATCTAAGCTTTTCACACCTTATTTAACCTTTTCATTGGATGTTTTATTTTAAAGGAAATTTTATGTTGAATTTGCAGTTAAGCCTGTTCTACATCCATAATTACCCGGTGATAAATTACATATCTCAAATGAAATTTGCTTATATTTTATCACACAAAGAAATTATAACCATTCATCATGCTGTAAACTACCCCTTCACGGGGGTGCAGCCCCATCCCACTGGGGAGATGAAACTGGGTACAGCCCACCGGGGAAATGAAACCAGGCCCATGGGGGTGGGCCCCCACCCGACGAGGGCTTATTGATCCCTGGTGGGTGCAGCCCCACCTCACGGGGCCCCCCGTGGGGGTTTCATATCCCCACGGGCTGTGGGCTCACCAGGGAGATGAAACAGAGTCCCACGGGCCTGGGGGTCATTGGGGTGGGACCTCTGCGGGCCTACCTGTGGAGTGGGGCCATCGGGGGCACGGCACCCGTGGGATGCAGCCTCCACGGGTCCCCGTGCAATTACTACACATTTGAACTAATGCTTAATAAAATATATAGTAAATAAATTTGCAAGATAAGCTATTATTATACAATATGCTGTTATATAAAGTACTGTATTATAAGATTAGATCACAATAGTATATTTTTGCTCATTTATATGAGCAGGGAATTTCTAGTATTAAATAATTTTAGTGTATTTTTCCCTTATATTTATTTCGTATCATTTCTTCCTTACAACATTTTATAGCTTTATATCAATAAACAATTAATTATCAATTTTATTAATAAATTTTTTGTAATCAATGGATCTTGATCTTGATTATACCGATCAATCGCCGGGGAATATTCAGCTATCGACCTCCAGTACACCCTTGATCATTATTGACCCCCTTTAAAATTTCATCGACATAAAATAGACAAGATAATGATAAATAAATTATTATGTTTTCAAATTTAATTAAATTTGTAAGGAGGAATCAACTTGGGAGGAATAAACAAGAGATCGACCAAAAATCGTTCCATGATCGATGGGTTATACACCGATATATGGCATTGGATAGCAAGTGTAGTTTTTAATAACATGTATGCCACATGGAATTGGGCAGCTATGTCTTAATCAAAAGAAAACTCCCAAACACTACAGAGTCATCCTTAATGCTGAAATTTATTCTCAAGAAAAAACAAGGACAGCTAACATTCAAACTCTTAGGCTTATTTACGTAATCACAATAAGATCAATTCTAGAATATGATTATCAAATTTTTGATAATGCATCCAAAAAAGCAGTACAAAATTAGACAGAATACAAACAGCAACTACTAGAATTATAAATAACTTGAAGAACTCTTACCTATTTGAATAATACAATTTGAATTAGGGCTAATTCCTCTTAAAAGCAGAAAATTATTACTAAACATTTATATAAATACAGCTATAAAACAGCCTAAGTTTATTAGAAAATCACATCATTTTGTAATGCATAAAAAAATATGATACCACACCCAATAGAAAATTCCTACATATACTACAAAATAAATTCCTTAACAAACTTACACAATTTAAACATTCATATTGAACTTGCAAAAATAAATAACTCATAAAAAATTTACCAGAACTGATGAAATCGTTCAAGATATTCATTTGAAACTATTATCATATACATATATAGCAGCAGAAATAAGAATGGAAGTTATGGAAGGTGGTGAATAAAATATAGATAAAACTGATGATGATTTTATAAAAAGGAAAAGATGTCCAAATCATAACTCAAATTTCAGAGCAAAACTAGAAGCTATCCTCATTTCACTAAAAATAACTAAAAACAATAATGATACATGGCTGCTTACTGAACAATTTAACTGCTGTACAGCATTTAGAAACATTTTAGGAAGCTAAAAATACCATATTGATTAAAATAATAATAATAATTTGTAAAGATAATGACATGAGATATTAAGTTATTTGTTAATTAAAAAAGTAATTTTGGCAACTTTACACAAGTCTTATATGTCCATATGTTTGTCATTTTCATATGGACATATAATGACTTGACAAACATAAGGACATATAAGACTTATGTAAAGTTGCTATTTAAAAACAATCCTGATAAAAAAACAACTGACAGATGAGAATAAAGGTTTTCTTTGCAACCAGCTTTTTCTCCAAGAATTTAACAAATTTGAATTTATTGTTTACTATTTGTCTGACCTAATAAAACTTCTATTGAACTGATTTAGTTGTGGATTAAAACAAATTATTTATTGCTAACTTCTTTAAAATGAAATTTTACTTAACACTGTATTGTCTTATTTTTTGTGAATAAATTAACATTATTATTTAACTTTTCATGCTTTTATAATATATTTACTAATTTTTAAATTTGTTAATACAGTTATTTGTTATATTGATAATCCTAATATTTTTATTTTTTCCAACCATACTACTATCATCAATTGATTTTTTTTCATATTATTGTTTAAGATTTTTGTTGACTTTAGAGATGTATTCTGTTTTTATCAATAAAAAATATTTTAATAATATATTAATTTTATTTTACCTATGTTGATATGGAAATAATTTAAGCAGACTCCACAATTCTTCAGCCATACAACAATTGCATTCCAATAATGATAAAGAAGGCAAAAGTGCTTCATCCAATAAAGTGATTATATCATATTCTAAACTATCAAATGAATTTTCATTTATATTTTTCTTTTCATCATTAGATGCTCTCTACAAAAAAACAACATAATTTAATAAGTATTACATCATTCTAATATAGAAACAATATTCACTATTCATCACTATATATTCAATCTAGAGGAATTTAATATCCTTAAAAAATCTATCAAAACTGAAGAAATCTCTTGCTATGGAAATCTAATCAAACCTAATCTGCCAAATTAATTCTTTGATAATTTAATGGAAATTTTAATAATTGGAAATAATTTAAACTAATGTTAAGCACCATTTTTGTACTGAATAAATATATTAATGATTAAACTAAGAGTGCCATCTATGAATTAATAATTAAATTAGAACTTTTAATTTATCTGGAGAAAAAAATCTGTCTTTCTTCAGTATCAAATCAAGATTTTCTAGGTTATCAACCCAATGTCCTAACTACTAGATCACCAAGGTCACCTGTTAAATTGATTCTTCAGACATTATCATATTGAATTTAGAATTTCTTTATTCATGGACATCAGATTCTATTGATATATATAGAGTTCTTAGTTTAATCATTAATATACTTATTAATTACATGAAGGTACTAACATTAGTTTAATATTAATTAATAATTGAACTTTAATTTTGGAAAATTTTCTTGAAATAACCAATAGATTTCAATTTCTGGAAGTTAATACAATGAGTAATTTCAATCATGTATCATATATGGTCAACATAAATGCTCCTGGAAAGATTAACTCAATAGTAAGGAGCCCACTTGGAAAATTTGGGTAGAGACAAATTTAGCTCAAGTCAAATAATATATAACAACTACAAAATTCAGTTAATTCATTTGAGAGTGCTAGTGCCAGCAATGACTGATCTGTGATTGAAATTAACTGCTATATTAACTTCACGAGACAGAAATTCACTAGTTGCTATGATAATCTAACTGATTAATGCTTTCAGACACTATCCAAAAGATCTCAGTTCAACTGTGGACCAACACAAATATTTATTTTGGGAAAATGATTTAAAATTAAAAGTTCAATTATTAATTAACACATACTGTTACCTTAACTGAAATTTAATTAATTAATTATTAATCCAACACATGGTAGCACTATAGTTATAAATTATGAAATTATAATCACTAAATATCATTTAATTCCAAAAATATTTCTAAGTGGTCATTTGACTACAATAAATAATAGCCATTTATTTTGTATATACCATTTATAATTTAATTTTTAATTTTGTAAAATATTATTTTTAGCAATATTTCTATGTTTATTATGAAGAAAAATATTTGAATAAATTAATTCAGGATAATTATTTTATCTATTTTTGATGAAAAACCAATGATTAAGTGCTTTGAGAAGGGAAAGAAAAACTACGTTCTCAGTAAATCAAAACTCTTTTTATTAAATAAAGCACTTTCGGCTCTACCGAGCCCTCTTCAGTATTTAAGAACAATAAGCAATAGCTATCATTAACAAACAACGGTTAATACTAAACAGTTATGTTCTAAATTCTAACAATCGAAAAAATTTATACAAATTTTAAAAAAAAAATTCTTAACACGTTCCTTCAGCGTAATACTATCCTGCTAACATCCTAGCACTTTAATACATTCGGTAGACTAATACTACTATTAAAAACTATAAAAATAATACACTTTTTCTATTTTTAATATTCACTCATTTTTTGCAGCCTTCTCTTACCATTTGCATCTTCATCTTCTCTTTTTCACAAAATTCCCATACTAGGCTTATCTTCTCTGATTCATTGTAATTAATAATGTTCTTCCCTGACGCTTTTTTAGTGAATATTTCAATAGCTTTTGCTATCCAAAGTTTTTCTGGGTCTTCTATAATACTTACTACCTTAGTCTCTTCCCATTTCGGTGTAGCTTCAAAATTCCACAGTCTTTGTGCCAGCACCATGGTACCTTTCGCCTTTTCTTGGTCTGCCTGGTGTTCCTGGAGCCTCCTTTTTATAGATCTAGTAGTGGATCTTATGTATAACTCTTCACTTTCAGTATCTCTATTGTCTATTGTTATTTCATATACACCTGGCATGTTCAAGGGTTTTCGTCTGTCTTTATTGTTTCTAGTCATATTAAATATGGTGTTCCTCCTTGAAAAAACCACCTTTCTTCCTACTGCCTTCTGTATCTTCCTCTTATATTTCATAATAAACAAATTTGTTTCTATAGTGTAGGGGCTGCTCTCTTCCTTATCATTCTCATCATCGTTAGTCTCATTATTAGTTATCTTTCCTTTCTTATTCTCGATATCTCTCCATATTTTTAATATTTTATCACGGTAGTATCCATGAGCTTCTTATCAAAAATATATGGATACCATGTATTTTTGATGCATAAGCAATTATGAAAGATCACATTTTTCACTTTTCACAATTCTGCTGCTTCTAAATTTGATAGTCTAAAACTTCTGAAATTTTACAATAAGTTGAATACCTATATATTGAAACCTGAATATCACACAAACTTAATGATCAATCATGTTTAGGGCTTTATAGCAAGAAAAGAAATAGATTCTAAAGACTGAACTTTTACTGGCTTACTTTTGGAAAACTGCAATCAAACCACAAAATTTTAAGTTTTAGATTCAACTCATTCCTACATTTTTCATGACCTAAAAATTGAATTTTTCATAAAAAAAATGAGAATTCAGACTTGATTTTGGGCACTTAATTTTTAAGTTAAGCAAAACATGATAATACAAAAACTGTAGTTCATCTCATGATAAGTTTAGTTTTTGTTTAAAATTTCTAGCTTGTTTAGTAATTCAGATATTGAAATTTCCACAAACAATGAAATCATAAAAAGTGAATTTCTGCCATGTTGAAAGTGTGAATTGGATGGAAAATACAGTGGATTCTGTTTGGGACAGCCGCGTAATTGGGACAAATCTCAAAGAACGGAAACCAAATAATTTGAATACAGTGGATTCCGCTTAATTGGTACATCGGTTAATTAGAAGGATTATTAAGAAGTGTTTAAAAGTAATATATATATACAGTGGATTCTATACAGTGGATTTCGCTTAATTGGGACACCGGTTAATTGGGACAGCCGTTTACATTGCAATACAGTAGGTCCTCATTTAATATTGTCCAAGTTAACACAAAACAGTCGATTCTGCTTAATTGGACCACCAAGAGAACTGGCTGAGCAGGGCCATAGAAAACTGAAAATGTTACCAGAGATTATTATTAATACAGTGGATTCCGCTTAACTGGGGCAACGCATAATTGCGAACAATATATATATAGTGGATTCTGCTTAATTGGGCCAAATCTCAAGAATTCTATATATATAGTAGATTCCAGTTAATTGGGTCAAATCTCAAAGAACAGAACACCAAACTAATAAACTAATACAAAATTTAAACGCTTAATTGGGACAGTACATGAAAAGGAGTTTTCAATTTTTGATATATTTTTGGGATTTTTCAAAAGTATGGCTAAACATACATATGCACTAATCTTTGCCAATATGTCAAGAAAGGATTTTACAATCAAGTAAAATTGCTTGACTGAATAAAAGTAAAAGCCAGCCATTTAATACAAGCCGTGATAGACTCAGCTGAAATAAAGCTGAATAAAATTAAAAACCAGCCATTTAATACAAGCCATGATAGACTGGCTGAAATAAGCAGCCATTTAATACAAGTCATCGTAGACTTGCTGATATAACTGGTGTATAAAGCCAGCCATTTAATACAAGCTATCGTAGACTTGCTGAAATAAACTGAAAATCTACCATAGCACGTCTCCTAAAACAAGAAAATCAACTGCATGAGTAGTGGGCATTACAGAAAGAAATTCCGGAGTCAGCCATTTAATACAAGCTATCGTAGACTCGCTGAAATAAACCAAAAGACCATTTAATACAAGCCATTGTAGACTCACTGAAATAAACCAAAATCTACCATAGATATACAAGCCAAGATAGACTCGCTGAAATAAACCAAAATCTACCATAGACTGTTCCTACAACAAGAAAATCAACTGTGTGAGGAGTGGGCATTACAGAAAGTAATTCTAGGCCATGGTAGATTCGCTGAAATAAACCAAAATCTACCATAGATGCGTCTTAAAAAGAAAATCAACTGCGTAAGGAGTGGGCATTACAGAAAGAAATTAAAAGAAAATCAACTGCATAAGGAGTGGGCATTACAGAAAGAAATTCCTAATCAACTGCGTAAGGAGTGGGCATTACAAAAAGAAATTCCAGGAACATCAAAAAGAAAGCGTGTAGGAGTGGGCATTAGAGAAAGAAATTCCAGGAACATCGAAAAGAAAGCGTGATGCATTATAGAAAGAAATTCCGGGAACATCCAAAAGAAAGCGTGATGGAAAAGGGCATTAAAGAAAGAAATTCCAGGAACATTCAAAAGAAAGCGTGATGAAAGGATTCAGAAGTCGAAGAAGCATTAGATCAATGGATTTCTATAGTTAGCGACAGAAGTTGCATTAGATCAATGGATTTCTATAGTTAGCGGGCGAGGCGTGAATATCATTAGATCAATGGATTTCTATAGTTAGCGGGCAAGGCGTGAATATAAATGGCCCAGTATTGAAAACAGATTGGTAAAAAACTAATAATTAGGTACCTATTTTAATAAATCATTAAAATAGGTATCTTAATTATTATTTTTTACCTATTAGTTATTTACTTACAAATTACATATTTTATTTTAGAATTTATTATTACTTCGTTTAATTGGGACAGCCGCTTAATTGGGACAAATTGGCTTGGCCTGACGTGTCTCAATTAAGCGGAATCCACTGTATAAACAAGGGAAGAAAAAAAATTTTATAAAAATTATTTTTATGGTGCCACTTTACATAGGAATAAATCAGTGGTTCTCAACCACTGTGCCGTGGCACATTAGTGTAACGCCAAACCTTTGATGGTGTGCCACGAAAAATTAAGAATGTTAAGAATGATTTGTATGTATGTATAAGAATAGTATATATGTAATTGTATGAATCATGTATTAATAGTGAAACGTGGTTGGCTGGATATCCCTTTTGCAGTCAAACCACTGTACCAATTTCTACAAATAGGGTATCGTTAGGAAAACTTTTGATGGTGTGGCATGAAAAATTAAGAATGATTTGTATGTATATACAGGTAGGCCTCAATTAGTG